>OMNW01014329.1:3498-13549 GCA_900303245.1 Selene dorsalis
CACACACACACACACACACACACACACACACACACACACGTTGGTTTTAATGGGAAAGGCCTGACTCAGTCAACAGTAGCAATAAAAACTTGATCAGATTACTCTCTGCAGCCCTGTTGAAATTTTGGCCTAAAATCACTGACCGTTCATTGGTTACTGGACACATCTGTCTCTATAACACTGCAGGATTATTTGTGAGGTGTTTTGAGGAAAAGTTGTCATCGGGGCATGAAGGCAAAGTGCTGGTTGCAATTTTCCCCATAAGAGGCATTCACAGACAAAGTGTGATTTACTATCATGGCATCCATTTATTACAGTCCACAATGAATTTAACTCCAGCTTCTGACCCCCCTCCCTCCTCTACTACCTGGCTTTCAAAGTTTTGCGCTGGCTCTGTATGGCTGCATTAGAATCCTATACTGCCATCTTTTGGTTATATGCTGCTGCTGCCCTCCCCCTCCATACAGAGCTGGGTCATTGTGCAACAACCAGGAATGTGGATTTACAAGTTCCACCTCATCTGCAATTGTCCTCCACCGTGAGTGAACGAGTGCACACATATCAGTCGCAGTGATTTGTGTTTAGTGTGAGTGCATTTTCACAGGTGCATCAGAATAAAGCATGCTATACAAACAGTATAGGTTGTAGTATGGCTCTGGGGCTGCAATTTGATTTATTGCCCTAAGGGAAGACAAGCATGCAGAAAGAGTGAGTGCTTTAGAGTGCAGCCTGAAATCACGGTAATCAATGTGTGAAACAGACAGACACTTTATGTTATTGAATATTCCATGGTCTTCAATCAGGGCCGTTCCTGGAGTTTCTGATGTCCTACACATCAGACGTCTGCCTGTGATTTTATTCCATTCAAATATTTAGTGATTCTATATAAAAAATATTTCATAATTTAACTGTTTGACCTTGTTTTATTCCATTTCCAGGATTGAATTTAACCAGATCATATCTCTGAATGATTTCACAATAACACAATCAAACTGCTGAGACTTATTGTACTAAAGAGCACTTGTCAGTTGGTCTGCTGTCCTTCAAGCTATCAGGATGTGGGAAAGTTTTTTTCTTTTTTTTTTTTTTACAATTTAAGTGACACACAACAAATTTAACTGATTTCTGGAGCAATTGCAAAATATTTCTTTCTCCTCTTTGGCACCCCTACAACTGATGGTGTCCTAGGCAACAGTGTATTTGATGGCCCATGACTGAAACTGGCCCTGGTTTCAATCATCATCTGTTATTGGTAAATCTCCAGAGGCAGAGTCAGACAGGGGTGTTTGATTCTGACCTCTGACCTCCTGAGTGTTTCTGTTTTCAAAATCCTGACTCAAGAGTGGTAAGAGAACAATTAATAATCACACAAAATGAATACAATGTACTGTACATGACTTCTTCTGGTGCTCTTTCTCTCTGTGGTCTCTCAAAGCTGACTGATGGGGAAACAGCTCGACAGCTCCCCCATGTGGAAGAAAAACTCCAGTCAACCTGAGTTCTGTGTCTGTGAGAGCAACTCTGCTGAGGTTGCAACAGTGTGAGTACACAATAAGGCCACTCTGATAAAGTCAGGCCGGGTTCGAGCTTGATGAGATGACATATGATCATACTGGATGGGGAAGTAGAAAAGAAAAGTGAGAGCTGACAAGAGGAACTGTCCCTTCCCCTAATGATCACTACTGTGCATGTGTTTACATTGTTTGTTGGGGTGGAGGAAGTACTCATATCCTTTACTGACGATAAAGTGGCAATGCAACTAAAGATACACACCAAGCCACAGTTTAACGCATGACAATGTGTTGCATTTGGATTTTACAAAACTCAAATCTGTGAGCCTGGAGATGTTAAATTCACACTTCCTGTTACAGCCATCTTTAAACTGTACAGTTGAGCTTACACAAACTGAGATAATTCTCACAGCAGAAAACCATTTCATCATGGGCTTTAGGGCTGGGCATAATACAACAGCAACAAGTCTGTGTCAGACTTGTGTCATGTGTAGGCCTCCCATGGTGCTTAAGGCCTCCTGTTTAACTTCTTACACCACGTAACACGCTGACACACACGCAAACAACAATGTCCAGTCTTTATTCTCACATAGATTCCAATAAGCTCAGTCCTCTGGCTATTTGGAAGTTTGAAGTTCTTAGTGAGATTACTTAAGCTCATGATGACATTTTCTCACACATACCATAGCACAACCCTCACTCTATGCACTGCAGTTTTAATATTACATGCTAACATTACACTGAACTTCCTCTCCTGGGGCATATATCTGACATGATGATGACAGACCCAAATACTGCTGACAAATGTACAACTCCATCCAGCTGGTGTGGTGACGCATATGCACACAGATACTTTACATATGCATTCTTTTATTTGGCGACACATTGGGTTTGTGTGGCAGTAACTGCATGGCTTTCTGTGTTTTGTGTTGTGTTGTGTGAGAGTTTTTGTATGAAAATACTCAGAAATGTTCAAGCTTCAGTGTGTGTGCGTGTGTTTACGAGTGTATGAATGTGTGTACGTCTGCCTGTGCTTACTCAACTGTAAGTTTCAGACATGCTCACTGAATAATTCAGGTTTTTACGTCTTGTTGCCACGGTCATCCATGAAGTGGTTTCATGGGCCAGTATTACACACACACACACACACACACACACCATTATGTCCATGTTGACTGACAGACTCTGAAGGAGGGAGAAACATTATGAATTCGCTCTCCCCATCTTAACCTCCCCCTTCACCTCACACATCTATTATTATAAAACTCTTGTTGTTAACCAGCTCAGCCGGGTGTGGGGGTCTCCTGCTGTTACAACACAATGGACACGGTGTTAAAAAATGTGACAGGTTCCCTGACAATGGAACACCTTCAGTGGTTTCATCCACGCCATGTAGCCTGGAGATGTAGCCAGTAACAGTTAAATTCCTAAACCAGCCCCAAATGAGAAAATCCAGCTGCTCCAGCGTCTCTCCATTTATAGATGAGAGTGTACAGGTTGATCATAGAGATTTCACAAACATGGGAAAGAAACATTAATTTCATTTTTCTACGTTGCAAAATAGAGCCTCATATAACGTGGGCTCTTCATAATGTGTGAAATTTAGGTGTGAAGTTTTGCCTGTAAACATTTCATACATTCCTGTGGAGATATTTGTTTGGAAGCAGTCAAATGAGCATTCAAATGGTGCTTGAAGCAGTAAGGCCCCTGGGCAAACTGGAAATATGTTAAAATACTGTTCCCAGGCAAAGTGCTGCACAATGCACCGATGCACCACAGGTCGAACGGGTCTTTACTTGTAATGGTGTGCCTCTGGTAGGTTAATAGTGCACACAATGGGAAATAACAGAGCATCAGAAAGTCAAAACGTTTGTCAAAGGTTAAGCCAATGACTGAGGCTGAATGGGTCAGTGTGGATAATGAATTTAAAGTGGGGCAAGAGCACAAAGAGAGGGACCTCTGTGCTTGATGTTTATATTTGATGATGTCTGCTGTTGAGCATGGTATTAAGACTGTTGAACCGTGTTAAAATGAAAAGAGTGAACTCTGTGGGGTGTGTGCGTGTGTGTGGGGAATGTGTGTGGGGAAGGGGGGTCATCTGAAAGCTGACAGAATGGGGGAAATGAATTGTGAATGAAAACGTTTAACAATCGGTCAACTGGTTTTCAAAGTGGGGGGAAATCCAGTATGTTTATACAACTCGTTTTAAAGTGGGGGGAGAATCCTCGGTGTGTGTGTGTATGTGTGTGTGTGATTGCGTGTGTGTTTTTCCTTTTTTTCAGTCGCGCTACGTCGGATGCGCTCGAGCCCAGTAAGAGAGCACGCACGCACCTCTCGTGGGGACAGAGAGAAAGAGAGAGAGCCGTGAGATTTCTCTTTGTACTGAATGAAGAGTTGAGGCCGGCTCCGCTGTCTTCGCTTTTTCTATAAGCACAGTTTGCATGCTGTAAATAGCGCAATAAGCCGGTTACTCTTTACGTTTCGCCATTAGCCGTCGTCCCCTTTTTTTGTGTCGTGGAAGCGGCCGCCTGATGTCCCTCTGAGCGATTCCCTTTTTTTTTTTGGACAACAAAAGCATCAGGTCCGAGCGCCGTGTCTTCAGGGGATTTACACTCACACATCCATCAGCGTGGAAAAGCGAGCAGCCGCACGACCACAGACCTCCTTTCGCCTCTTTTCCGTCGCCCCCCTTTCACACTTCCACACCTCCGGGGTTTTCCCCCCGCCGATCACACACAAACCCGAGCGACCATGGCTGCTGTAACAAGCCCGGAGACGAGCCCTCAACCCCGGGTATATTTCCAGACGCCGGCCGGCACCACGGAGGAGCCGGAGACACCCGTTCGGAAGCAGGGACGAGTTACCGTCAAATACGACCGTAAGGAGCTGAGGAAGAGACTCAACCTGGAGGAGTGGATTATCGATCAGCTAACGGACCTCTACGACTGTGAGGTAGCTATAGACCCTAACAATAACCGGCCTCCAAACCGATCGAACGTATCGATCCAGGCGGCTGTGCTAAGTGATAGGACTCCACGGTGTAGCCTGATCAGTCAGTTCATCAGCTGTGGGGCTCGTCTTTGTGTCTAGTCCTAAACCAAACTGTTGACAAAGAAACATTAATGGGCCCTTTGTCGGTGCTTTTGGCCTAGCTTCGCTTCTACAGCCGTAGTACCAGGGCCACATGCAGCGATCTGAGCTGCAGAGAACAAGGAAACAAGGTGAAGGTTACAAGAAGTGGTGAAATGGTGTCAGGCGTTTACATCAGTCAGATTAAAGCCTCGTGGTTAAACTTCAGTCCTCCACCCACAGGTAGGCTAAATGTAGCATATGCAGCTTTATAGCCTAATCATGAAATGGACAGCCTCTGTTCTCTGCTCTGATTGGCCGAAGCAGTTTTAAAGCACACCTGTGTATTAATCTAATCCATTATTAATGGCTGACTGGAAATGATCACTTATGTCAGACTGAAGTGATAGAAACTGTTTAGCTGCTGTTTCAGAGCAACAATAACTTAACAGCATCACTTGTTAATAATAATAATGTAATGTTAAAGCAGAAGTCTTCTAGGAGCTTCCTGACACACCTTTCACCTGTCCTCTGTCTCCTACTTGCAAAACTTTTGAGTAAAGAAAAAGCTGAGTGAGGGAGGGGGGGTGAGTCGTTCTCATCAGACAGGGATGCTGGGGGCCAATGAGGTGACACTGATGCATCTGGGTGGGGGGCCCAGTCATACATCTTGTCAGCAGAGCACCCCGTGGCTGCGGCGATGACTGTGTGGAACCATCAGGTGTGGGAGCTGTCACGGTGACACACAGGGAGCCGTGCAGATATAATGTAACCTGGCGGCCGCCGCGGTGTGGCTGCGAGCGTCAGTGGTTGGTAAGCTCATGTGGACTCTACTGAGCTGGCATTGACCCACATTCTATTCCTAGCGTGAGGAATACAACGACTTAACAGGTTTGGAGAATTCCTAGGAGGCTAATGGAGAGAGAAGGCAGAGAGACAGTGACTCACACTGACATCAGGTTTTTACTGACTTTAAGTTGCTTTTTTGCTGCTACAAGGTGAAAAAAGTAATGCAGTCCTACTCTGTGAGACTCTTCAGGGTGGCTCCTCTTTTACACCTGAAAGTTTAAAATCCAAACTACTGATAAACTGTAGCTCAAGTGTGACCAGATACTTTTTCAAGCCAGAGTTAACAATGAGCGTGACTCTGAGGGAAAGCTAAAAACTGCTGCTTCTTATCATGTGGTGCAAGAAAACCAGATTAGAGCATGTCTCACATTTGTCTCTTTTATCTTCGGATCCTGCTTTCATAGAGGTTTTTATGGCAGCCGGTGGGATACGCTGAGAGATGTTGATAATAAATTAGCAGGGACACAACAGAGACTCAAGTGCCAGCAGAGGTGATTAAATGGCCTGCAGAGGATTTTAAAAATCAGTGTGCCTTGATCGTCCGCCAATAATGGATTAATATGCCATGCATCAAAGCTGTGTGGTCAAAAAAGTATGAGTACATGTGTCCAGGGGAAAATCTTTGCAGTCCTGCGCTCCACTTTGACCTTTTATGAGTCAACAGAGTGGTTTGGGAATACTAATATCTTTAGATCTTATTTATAATCCTATTGATCTCAGTGATCAATTGAAGACAGTCTGTGCAGATATTTTTTTTGATTTCTAATGCTGATTCATTCATTCATTGACTTTTAGTTATGCCTGCTTTAATGTAGGCTATAAGAGGGTCAGAGACAGTCCAAAAAACCTACATGTGGACACACAGTGACAGAATCTGTTGTTTCTATATCATGAGACCTTAGAGTTGTACTGATATCTTATGGTCAGATAATGGATGCTTCAGGTTGTACATGTGTAGATGGGATATTCATGATTTCGTTCACACCTGTGGACACAGACTCCTCACTCACTCCTTTTCATTGTGCGGACCCGTCCCCGTCTCGGCTGTTAGACAACAAAGAGATTAATTTACAGTGGCTTCCTTGATGGAGACACATTGGGATCGTTTAACCAGGGAGATGTGGAGCACATGCTACTAAACAGTGTAATTGGAGAGGCAGCTTTAGCCGGTCAGGGAGCAGAGCGGGAACCGGGAGAACCCTGTTCACTGACAAAGAAGAGGAGCACGTGGCTCCAGCTCTGCTCTTTTTTTTTTTTTTTTTTGTCTTTAACCATACTTGCTTTTTCTTGCCATGTCCATCATTTTTCTGACTCACCATAACTCATATTTTCATTTGTCATTTCCTCTTTCTGCTTTCATGGATGCATATTTCGACTATTAATAAAAGCGCATGGAGTTTGTTCAACGGGGGAATTCATAAAGAGCTATTTTCTCATTCATATAATCCCTTTAAACACCCTACGAGCAGTCACCCGCTCGCTTCTGCCAGGCAGCCTGTCACATATTCACCCAGCCACTTAGTCAGCCTATCAGTCAGAGTTGCTATGGTTAATGGTGAGGAGCCGAGCCTTCGTTGGATTCCATGGCAACAAGGCTTGTGAAATGTTTATGTTGGTTAACCATGCAGTGGAAAAAGGGCTTGTGTCCGTTTTCATGAAAGAAAGCCGAGTGAAATTGCATCATTTTCAAAAAGCCCCTGTATTTTACTGTGGATTATGATTAGAGCTATTCACTTATTACATTAGCAGAGACTTAATGCAGGCCCGCACTTCATGTTAATGTGGCATTTGCTTTGTTAAAGGAACGCGTCCTGGTTTTTGGTAGGTGCTCTACCCTAGTATTTGTTTCCCAAGGGCACCTCTGCAGCGGGGTGGGGATAAATCTGGAACAGGTCCTATAAATCTGGACCGAATTATTGAACATTAAAAAAGATGATATGTTTAAAATACTGACTCAGCTGTGACACCGTGACACCTTTTATTTTGCTTTTGAAAGAACAGGAAAAGTCTTGATAGTTGGCTACAAGCAGTGACTGAATGGTTGAAATAGATAGGCTAGGTAAAAGTAATGAATAATCAGTTCAACTAATTAGCTAAAGGTAATGGAAAAATGGTTGAATTATTCAGCCTGTGGCTCTGTTAGTACTGCAGCTAACCCAAACTGACTGATCAGATGGTTTGGAGCAGTCACTGTTTTTGTATAGTTAATACTGTTAAACCACATTTTCTTTAACATCAGTTCAGATGAACACATTTGGGACATGGTGGTTGGTGTTGATGATGGGATACCTGAGTTCATCTGATACCTCTGTTTCTATAAAGCCTCCAAATCCCACAATTCTCACCCGTGTCACAGTTTAGGTTTAAATCCAAGTATAAACTGTGCTGGGTTCAGAACACTAAAGTGGCAGGAAACGTGAGGATTTGAGAGCATGATGCCACACATACCAAACTGAGGGAGTGTTTCTCTGTAAAGATGGATGTTTATTTAAGTTGTACACACTTTCTCTGTTGTTGTAGAGCCCCCCACTCTATTACTGCCTTTGTATATAAAGTGCTAAATGAGTCTGAGCTCGCTCCAGGGAAAAGCAAAGTGGGGGTTTCACCCATCGAATCCACAACTTCGCTTCTAGTAAAACAATTAAATTTCACTCCAGTCTTGGTGCAATTTCCATGGTAACAGGGCTGTTAAAAGTTTATTTGTCTGTAGAGAGATTAGAGAGATTCAGTTTCTCCTGGTTTGCTGTGTTTTCCACTTATAGTGCACTGGTGTTAACCAGTAGCTACATAGTTAACACTGGAGCGAGTGGGCGGACCAATCCCCAAACTCCAAACTCCAGGATCCTACGTGGCCACACAGACTCGTGCACACACACACACACACGCACACACACACACACACACATGCACACACAAACACACACAAACGCAGATGGGGATATGAGTGAGAACAGAGGCAGGATTGGTGAGCAGGAATGCAATGAACGGGGGAAGAGAAAAAAAAACTCAAGGGGATGGCAAGAGAAGAGGGAAAATGTAGTAGGAGTAGGCAGGGATGTCAGAGAGGGAGAGAGTGTTTTTGTAACATGTGTCCCGTGCTACACACAGGGACAAAATAGCTTCTCTTCTCTAGCTGTAGTCAAAGACTTATGGAAGGAGTTTTTCAATCCCGTCTTTACAGTTGCACCATAAACAAATCATCAGTCGGGGCTTCCCCACATGCACGTCCACATCACGAGCCAGGAGGGCCAGCAGAGCACATATATCCTCCTCAAGAGGGTTCGTCTTTAGTTTAGTCAAGAAACTAAACAAAACGCTGATTGTTGGCCTGTTAACCCCTTAGTCACTGTGTCTAACACTGAACAATAACAGTTCGTTTTTGCCAGTATGTTGTCATTGGATTTTAATGGTGCTGTCTAATGGTATTTCCACAAATTTAGACTGTGTCTGAAAATATATGCAGGTATAGAGGGTACAACACTGTATTGTGTAGCATTGTGAACAAAGAGATCTCCTGTAATTAACAGGACCAAAGGTGTTTAATTAAAGTAGAAACCTTGCATAGTTCCTCTTTAACATCTTGCCATCACTACAGAGGCTACAGAGCAAAAACACACAAAGTGAAGAAATGCAACAAGAACTTAACAGTGAGAGAGGAAATGACACTGCAGCTGAGGTGCAACACATTCACACAGATCAAATAACAATCACTGTGCATTAAGTTAAAACACAGAACATCTGCTTTACACCTAGAGGGAGCAAATACAACATTACTGGGTCCCATAATATACAACTTACATGCTCCAAGTAAATAAACAGCACTCTACAAAATCTCCACCAGATCCATACAGGATCATGGCACAAACACAAACACATGCTAATGAATAGTGCTCTTTAGTCTTTTGAGGAACTTTGTTTCTAACTGAATTGTGTAGTGTCATTTTCACTTTGAGTTTGTTGTGCTCTACACCTCACAGTTAAAGTGTTGTGTGTCCTCAGACAGAAGTGGGTTAGGGGAAGCCTCACTGTGGGAACAGCTGTAATTTCATAGCTTTGCTACTGATGGATTAGGTTGGCCTCCTTTACTCCTCCTTCACACTGCGCTAGGACACACAAACACACACACATGCAGGAAAACACACTCATGGGGAGTGCAACATTTGCTTAAACCTTACTCTTAAAGGTCTGAATACCAATCAGTATTACCCTGTTTCACTCAGGATGAGTAAGAGGGGGACTACAAAGAGTGGTTGTTACACAGCTCGAGTGAAAGACCCCACTGTGTCTTTGTAAACACCCCCCACACCACACACAGACGTGGACACACACACACACCCTGTGTTAATAGCTTACATGTGCTCCTAGATGAACACACAGTTTTTCTCCTGTTTGATTGAGGGTGAGTCAGCGTGTACTGTAGTCTGACCCACTGACTGACCATGTGAGTGGTTTTAAAACAGCGAAGGAGTCAATCAACCAAGTTAGGGAGGAGAACGGCCGGGGCCAGAGTATTGTGAGTTAGGGACACCAAGCATGTGTGTTTTTTGCTCAGTGTGTGAGCAAGATCGGAAGGAAGTGAAGAACGCCAAGTGAGAGAAGGCATGGATTAAGAAAGAGAGGGA
>OMNW01014329.1:20700-32969 GCA_900303245.1 Selene dorsalis
CTCTGTTTTTCATATGATTCAAAACAGGACATCATATTCTTCCTGAGAGGAAGTACATCCAACTGATTAGACTTGCAATAGAGATGAAGATCAACCCCATACACACACACACAGAGTGGCACACACAGTGATGATGCTAATGTCTGCATACTCCAGACTGGATTAAGTACATTGTATTGTATTGATTATGGATCGCTGTGGTTTATGGGTGAATGTGAGGCCACACATTCGTTACAGCCAGTCACCACTTAGATTGATTGCACACACTTTTAAACACACACACACAAACACTCTAATGTCATTCTGTCAACTCTGTCCTTTTGGTGTATCTCACACACTCACACACACACACACTTCTCATAGAAATCTTCAACCTCCCCTCCCCCGTTATCTCCCAAGGTCACGTGTCCAGACAGGAAGTAGCTAGAGGAGCTGGTGCTTTAACCCCTTCAGTGCTTACCAGAACAAGAAGAGACCCTCTTTTGAAAGCTGCTTTTTCCAGGGTTACACGTTACAGAACGTTTTCATCACCCAGACGTGGTGTTTTGAAAAAAGGAAGCTGGCGTGAGGAATGCGCTTGTTGTTGTAAGACCAGCAGATTCCTGATGAGCACCCGGCTGCTGGCAGCGGGAGATATAAGGGGGACTGAGAGCAGCAGGCGATGACTGACACAATGCATCCCTAATCCCTACACCCTTGTTGACCCCCTCTGTGGACTCACTCACTCTTATATTCTCTCTCTCATTGTGTCATAAGCAGCAGCAAGGTGGTCCAAACACCATGAACTGCCCTATTACAGACACATGAGCAGCATAGAGTGACCATGCCAGCAAGAGAGGAGGAGCATCAGAGGAGACATGAAGATAGAGAGACCGAGAGAGGGGGGTAGGGGGGCATGACAGGAAGCAGGTTCAAGCCCAGTATTTTTCCACTATTTCCATGCTGGACTCGTCCTCTGTTTGTGTTAATCAGATGACAGAAGACCCAATTACCAGATCAGTCACAAGGCTGTCATGAATTACCACTTCAGAAGTTCTGTAGGAAAACTGCTCGGCTTTCAGCTCAAAATATTTTTGTTAGTTTAATGAGGAATGGGTCTTGTAACGTAGCCATCTATGACCCACATTGGCACGCCCGTAACTATAGACGGGAATGATCTGCCAGCGTGAACCTCAACTCTGATTTTGCCAAGTCATGATTAAGCAAAGTGAATTTTGATTTCTGGGAAGGATGTCTAACAAGTAAAGTACATCACAAAGTACTTTCGTCTCCGTGTCTGTGTCCTAGTCACATGCTTGGTGTGGGCTCATGTCCATCCTGCTTTGCTCAGTCAGTCAGTGTGTATTTGGTACACATGCCTACACAGGCTTAAGATGAGAGAGTCTATAGGTGTGTTCTTTGGTTCACCTAAGTTTCTGTGTCCATATTCAAATACACTGCTGTAGGTTTCATCTTTAATCCGCCTGAGCTCCACAGGTCAAACCGTAACCATACTAACCATACTTTATATTGGTGTATCCTTGATTGTATCTCTTCTTTTGTTCATCTCTCTTTCTTTCTTTTTTTAACTTGGAAGTTGTCACACCTGGGTGACATCCAAATATTACATCAAGATGTTCTGTTCTTTCAACCATGTCTTTTCACTGGCTTCATGCCACCTGTCTTTTTCCTCCATCTCTGTACTCGCCGCTTCCCGTTTTCATTCACCCTCACCTTCATCTGCTGCTCAGCTCACCTTCATCTGCTGCTCAGCTCACCTTCATCTGCTGCTCAGCTCACCTTCATCTGCTGCTCAGCTCACCTCAGTGAACTACTCTGTTCCCTCTGTCTGGGCTGCACCAGCGATCCCTTTTCCCCATTGTGACTAAGTCCAGTCTCAGTTTGACTCAGGTGTGTGAACGTCATTTTCTCGGCTGTGAGAAGCAAAACACACACCAGCAAACAAACAGTGTCAATAATGCCTGTGCTCACACCACCTGCATATGGCTGGACGTGTATGTGTGCTTCTGTAGCTGCTGGTACATATTCTGTACTTGTGTTGCTTTGTCATGCCAGTCAGCCCAGGGTTAGAGTTGTAATGGAGCACACACACATTCACCACAAATACAGTATAAAGTCTCTTCCCTGCTTGGCCTGACCTCAGTAGTCCTGCAGCAGCTAGAAAGTCACAGTGAGGTTGTAGCAGTGTGGCCTCGGCTCCGTGTAGCGGGCCGCCCTCTCCTGTCTCACCATCTGTACTTCCCATGTGCAATAAAGAATTAACAAGAGAGGCACTTTAAAGGAGTAAATGGAGTAGACGGGAGTCTGGTTCTCTTCTGATGGATGCAGAAAGTATCAGTTTGCCAGACGAGTCAAAACAAACACACACACACACAAGGAAGCTGGGGTGAATGGTGACATTGTTGGGCGCCACGTGTCCCACTTTTCCTTCTTGTTCCTCCTTCCTCCATCCTGTCTGCTCCAGCCATAGCTTCCCTCTTGTCTCCAGCTTCCTTCTTCCCCCTCCTGTCTCCCCGTCTCTCTCTACCTCTCTCCCTCTCCCTCTCCCCTATAGTCCACACAGCCAAAACATTGTCTTTGTCTTTGCAGCAGAGTGGGCAATCCTCCATCCTGAAGCCCGACTATTTTTATACTTGTTTGTTACTGAGGCGATAGGAAAGCAAAAGTGTCCTTTTATGGCTTCTGGTAAACCTGAGCCCTTTGGTAATTCTATCCACTGGCATATTTACACACACAGTTTACACAAACCCTGCCACAGGAATCAGTTATGTGGAGTGTTATCACCGGAGTCCATGCAGTGTGATCTTTACAGGTGGCCTCAGTGACCTACTTGCACAAAGAGCCTCCAACACCGAGGAGGAGTTGGCTTCTGTCCGTCGTATTATTGTCAGTTCATTATAGTGTCTGTATGCATTGATTGTCCCAGAGCTGTTAGAATTCCTTTGCTTAGAGTTGGGCCTGAGGTCAGTTTAAGTCCTGGCTAAGTCCAGCTAAAATTAAAACCTGCTGACACATGATTAAGTCTTTTAATAACTAAAGTCTCCACCAAACTTCCAAGAACCCTTCGTCTGTGTGTCTCATCAGGCCCCTCTCCTCACATATTTACAGTAGCCATGATGGGTTGGTTTGTTGTGATGCAGGGCACTGACCTACTTGTGTGTGTTTGTGTGTAGCTTATGTTTGTGTCCAGTGATGAGGGAGCCGTATCTGGCTTTTGATCGGTCCAAGCCTGCAGCCGCTGCAGCCCACTGTGAGAGGAATAGTACTATGACCTACACACACACACACACACACATACAAATGCGCTCTCATACTGTCACATCTCATTCTGCTCTATTCTGCAGGCAGCCTCCAGACAGACAGTGTGTCTGTTAGCTGCTCCCTCACAGTGTGGTGGTGTGTGAATCATATTTGCAAGCCCGTCAGGACGAGTGTGATTAAATTTAAAGAGCACAGTACAAGGAGTCCTATGTGTCAGTTTACAGTAGCTGTTTGTTTGTCAAGTGATGCTGCAGGTCTTGTGTTGTGTGATTGTACTGCAGCTAAAAGTGTGGCGTGCCATGTAATCCACAGACAGGTGACAAACTGAAGGAGAGTGTAAGCAGGACAGGTCACAGCGGGAACTGACCTCACCTGGACTTTCAGAGCGAGTTCAGGTCTCTGTGGCTTAGCTGGTTTCTCTCAGTATCATATTGTTGCTCTAGATCCACAAAATAGTATCACAAACAGACATGGCCATGTTCTCTGGAGGGGATTTACAGGGAGGTCAAATGCATCATAAACAGTAGTCACACATCTAAAATGGAATAAGAGGCTGAAACATTTAGAATTAAATTCAGCTATTACAATGGAGGCTAACAAGTGTTTATATGAACAGAAAACTGTTATGAATAGAAATGGCTCAAAGTGAACTTAAGGCTGTTTCTGCAGCCAAAACAAAGATAAGAAGCACACAGTGTATCCCCTGTGCACAAAGGCCTGGAGAAAGCAGAGATTTCCTGGAAAGGCCTGTGACTGAAGTGAAGCATTATGATTTACTAGGCTCATCGACAGTGTGTGGTTTCTGTGCCAGTAAAAAGCCAGGGTGGGTATAGTTTTTTATTATTTATTATGCAACAGTCATTTTGTTTAATCTAAAGAGATTTGATTTCAAAAGAATGAACCAATAATCAATACATCAGTCTGGGCAGCAGTGGAAACATCTACACTGTCAATCAGTGTCAACTCAGTACTTTGGTCCATATCAGGGTCCTTCTCACCCCACTTCTCCAGTGAGCTGATTGGTCAGTAGGCAGGCTGATGTAAAGCAGTGCAGCTCAGGTTACTATGGTGATTTACCATAATTAAACGTTTTATGACATTGAAAATCCAGATTTAAACCCAGAGTTAGCTGGTTAACCCTCTAATCTGACTTCACGATGCGGACCCCTGGTCTTGCACAAGTTGAAGGCCTATAATTAAAGAACATGTGTCAGGAGGAGTGTGGTCCATCCCTCCAACACAGTGTAAAGAAAGAGAGATTGAAGCTGCTGTGAAGTTGTGCTGCAGCTGAACAGCTACACACTAAACTTTACTTCATCTGCTGTAATATCACGGGATTATTACCAGACAGGTTTCTATTCAAACACACCATTTACCTCCACATCACTGAGCTGCTTTGTTTACCAGCCTGCAGTGTGTGCCAATACCTTGTAGCCATCTTTCAGTCCAGATCACATCTGCAGCCAACAGTGAAACCCCCTCCAGACTCCAGACTAGTTCACTAAGTCAGTCTGCAGGATTGTTTTGGAAATCCTCCCTCGTGATTCCTTGCTTTCTTTGTGTCTCCTCTCTGAAGCCTGTCTTCCGGCCTTTTTTCAGCACCTCTCTCTCTTGTCTCACTCTCTTGGGTCGCTCCATTCAGCTGCTTCCCTCTTTGCGATTTGCTCCTCAGCCTCTTACCTTCCTTCCTCCTGGCGTTCCCTTCCCCCCATGCAGATTTAACATGCTGCGTCTGAGATCATTTTCAAGGAAGTTCAATTAAATGACTATCACTCATGGTCTCATCACACAGAACAGCAGGTTGGAGATTATTTGTCTTTTATTCTTATTAATCTGTTTCCTTTGTTCTGTCTTTGTTTCTTTCTAGAATCCCGCATGTTGTGTGTGTGTGTGTGTGTGTGCATGTGTGTGTGTGCATGTGTGAAAATGAGTTTCAATATGTCTGCAGTGTAAGCATGTGTGCCTCAGTGTATTCAGTGTTCACCTTTGTGTCTGTTGCAGCTTTAATTTTGAAATTCTCCAAGAATGTCTCGCTCTCATCTGTTACTGCTTACAGTATGTCTGTATGTCAGCTCTGTGTGTGTGTGTGTGTGTTACTCTGCTGACAGTAAGTCTGTCTGTCACCTCCAGTCTCTATCTCACACACACAGGCTGTCCTGCTCTGAATTAAATCCTTACACCCCGCCCTCTCCATACAGACTCACACCAACACTCACACACACTCTTCATCCAGCTCAGACTTATTAATGATCATTTTATAATTCTTTAATCCGTATGTGTGTGTGTGTGTGTGTGAGAGAGAGAAGTGTGTGTATGTCAGAGTGGAAGTGTGTGATGTTGAGTTTTCTACAAAAAAAATACCATTTGGTTGGAGTGACACACAAATCTGCACACACAGCATGCTGTGCCTGTCTGTCTCTGTGAGTCTACATGACTGTGTGTGTGTGTACGTGCATGATGGGGCAGGGGCAGTTGGGCAGGTGCAGAGACAGCTGGCGTGGGCAACCCTAACCGAGGGGGAGGACGAGAGTGAGAGCGAGATTCCTGGAGAATGACATGAATATAGGGTAGCAATTGAGCTGCAAAAGAGGCATAAGTGTGTGTGTGTGTGTGCGCGTGTGTGTGACGGCACACACTGAGCTAGTGTGTGTGAGTGAGACAGATGGAGAGAACGAGCAAGACTATTAAACTGCTTTTTACACAGCAACAGATTAATCAGATCTTTATATATCAGGAGTGAGATTATCAGTTTGAGGCTATGATGGCTTTGCTCTCATTAAAAGTGCAGAAGTGTGTTTTCATTGAGTGCAGTGTGTCTGCGGCTTCTTAAATGTGGAGCGGAGCAGATTAACTACAGCATGTGTTCACTTGAGGCAACAGTGTGACAGTCAGCAGTTTCCACAGAGCTCAGATAAATGTTCCCCAATCTATGTGTTACATCTCTACGTGTCTGTGCTCATGTCTGATACACGCTTTTACACTTACACTGACATTACAGTTTTTATATAGTGGGAAATCAAGTCAAATTCCTAATAATACTGATGTGTACTAGATGATCATTTTAGCAAATACACTGTCTTGCTGTTTGTTTTTAAGATTAATAACTCGAATATGAAGCCCCATTTATTCATGAGTTAGCTTAGCTTAGCGTGGAAACTGGAAACAGGTGGAAACTGTCTGAAAATAACAAAATCCACATCCACTTGTTTAATTTGTACAAAAACATGGCACATTTTTCTATTTTCTGTTTTTATGCTAAGCTACGCCAACTGGCTGCAGCTGCATATTTACATATTTAATGAGCTCTATAAATATTACACAGACATCCTATCCTCTCTTTTCCATCCTTTTGCCACTACGCCTTCTTCCTTGTTTCCCTTTGTCTCCTCTCTTTTCGCTGCCATGCACAAAATGTGGCAGTGGAAGGACACCGCCCTCTAGTGTTCAGAGGCAGACGCTCATCGGTCAGCGCACCACGTCATTCACACAGACAGGGACGCTGGAGCTGATCTATTTGCAGATGACCACATAACATAAATACAGGGACTAAGAATAGGAGGGATGAGGGTGAGGATTTCTTTCCATGTGTCCGTGAAGGAGGTTCTGACACTGAGCCGGTCACTTTGGGTGACTCAGGAAATGTGTCGACCAACTGGCTTTTTCCAAACGGTGCTCCACTCTCACCTCGTCTGTATAATGTGTGTTACAGGAGGAGGCCATCCCGGAGCTGGAGATAGACGTGGATGAGCTGCTGGATATGCCCAGTGATGTGGAGCGGGCAGCCAGGGTCAAGGTGGGACACACTTACCTACCTGTGATGTGTGTGTGTGTGAGACATGAGCAGAAACAAAGTGACTTCATTCTGGCTTTATTTGTCTTACAGGACTTGCTGGTTGACTGTTTTAAACCTACTGAGGTAAGAGAGTCCCTTCCATCCCTCCATACCCTCTGACCTCTAAGTCACTGCACTGTGTATTTTATCTCACGTGATTTGTCCCTCCTGTCTCCCCGTAGGACTTCATCTCAGAGCTGCTCGACAAGATTCGAGGGATGCAGAAGCTGTCCACGCCTCAGAAGAAATGATGGCGTCCTTCTTCCTACTTCTCCTCCTCCTCCTCCATCCCCACATCCTCCCCCCTCCATCTCAGCCCTCACCTCTTGTCTTCCTTTCGCCCCCCTGTTCTTTTTTTTATTTTAACGTCAGTTTTCTTCTGTTGAAGATCTTCATGATACGGTCACTGAACCGTGTTTCCTCTTGTTGTCAGGCCCTCTGTTCTTCTCTTTCTTTTTTCTTTTTCATCTCTTCTTCATCTCCTGTTGTCTGGATCCAGCCCCATTAATCGCTATTTTCCTTCCTCTCTGTCAGCAAAGAAACAAAAGGTGAAGAATCCATGGTTACCAGACGACAAAGAGCGATTCATTGGTCTTTATCCAGGCACTCTTCTTCCTCCTTTCTTTTTCTCCACTGCCCTCCCATCACCTTTTTATTTGGCTTTACTCCTCTCCCTCATCGAGCTCTTCCTCCTCCTGCCCTCCCACCATCCTCTTCTCTGCTCTCCATCTGTCTGAGGAGGAAGAGGAGGGGAGCTGAGCTGAGATGAATCCCATAATTACTTGGAGCGGAGCAGCCGAGAGTGGGAAGAAGAACAAGAGACAAGAATCGGCAACAGCCAAGAAAAGAGTGGATGGAGGAGGAGGAGGGTCGGAGGGAGGAAGCAGCCAATCACTGCTCCAATCTCTACCAATGAAATTCCTTATTTTGTTACTTCTTAGGGTTTAAACTTGTAAATGCTCCAGCCACCACCCGTTGTTCTTATGCTGATTCCTGCTTCAGTCTGAGGGCTTGGAGATATTCACTTGACTTTAGTTTTTTAATTAATGAACTTTTTGGGGTCACTACTGCTAATTTCCCCCCTTAATCAGAGGCATTTGCTACAGTGGTGCATTTAAAGACTGTCGTTTTTTTTTTTTTTTGTGCGTGTCTGGTGAAAAAATCTGCACTATGTCATTTTGGGAGGAAAATCTGAACCTCTGACCACAAAGAATATTGTACGGCGTATCTTTAGAACAGTCTAGAGGCGAATTTGATCCTTGGAGTAGTGGTTGAAGCTAAAAGAGAGTCACTGGTTGGCTGTGGTGGTCATGCGCTCTGACCAATTTTAGTCTAAGAATCTTCCAACGAGGGTAGAGTAGACGTAGGTCTTGTTTAAGTTGGGTGTGCTGGACTAGATTTTGAATTCATGCAGAAAAAAGAGACGGTGTGTTTTTCTTTCCTCAGATGCGTAGTGCAGTCCTATGAGAGGCTGTTTAGAAGCCACTGCTGTCCAGCCTGCACATACATATGAACGTCTGTGTGTTGCTAAATGCTACGTGTGTATGTTGCTACATAATGTACAGCAACATTCATAATAGGAGTGTTTTTCTGGCCTGTATATTCTGCTGTTCTGTACCACAAATTTGATTTTTAGCATAGGACTGGTTCCTGTTTTCTTTTTCTTTTTGTTTTCTGGATGCATTTTGTTACACACACACATACACTGACAGTCTGACAGGGGGACCTGGAACAAAGCTGCCTTGTCTTTTTTTTTTTTTTTATCAACCCCCCCACTCACTGTCTCTATTTCACTGTCTCCCTTCTTTCTAAGAAATGATTTAGTCCCCCACATTGTTGCGTGTGTGTCGGACAACGCTTGGAACTGGTCACATGCTCATGGAAACTCTGAAAATGTCTTTTCAGCTCCGTGTTGAGGTGGAGACTTTTCTGGCGACCTCTGCCTGTCATATCAGCAGAGCCTGTAGGAGGGACGGAGGCCGCTGTTTCAAACCGAAGCTGTCCAAATGCATTCACCCCTCTTTTTTTCTTTCTTTTGTCTCTCTGTCTTTCAGTCACACACACACAGGCCACCCTTGAGGCGGAGGAAACACATTAGCAAACACAGCTGCCTCTTACACAGATGTGCGCACACACACACACACACACACACACACACAGTGCAGAGAGAGAGAGACAGGTCCTCAGCTGTCGCAAGATCCGTTTTTTTCTCTACTGCAGCTGCCAATCATCTCCAAGAATAAGCCATCTGTTTCCGATCCTGGGCCAATCAGATCAGAGGCCGAAGCCCGTTGGCCAATAGGAGAAGCAGTAGCATTTGCTGTGGTTCCTGTGACCAATTGCTGACACCTGCGGTGGCAGCAGACCTCCACTGTTCTCTTTCTCTGCACCAACACACACACACACACACACACTCTGGCCCATTTTCATCTTGCTGCTCTGTTATTTCTCTCTGGCATCCCCTCTTCTCCTCCTCATCCTCCCATCCGTTTTCATCCCTCTGTCCAACCTCCTTTTCTATCCTTTCTCCAGTTTCCTTTTTTTTTTTGAAAAAAAAAACAGATGTTGCCTTAGGTATTATTTATGTTACACAAACCAAATAAACGGGAGACATTCATTTTTAAAAAGGTAACACAACCTGCTAAAAACTTGTGTTACTAAGCAGAACTGCGGCATGAGGAGAATCTCGGATCTTCTGTCGCTCCTTTTCTCTCTTTGTTTTGAGAAACAAAATGAGATTCTGTTGTTTTTCTGTTTTTAGAAGTGAGTGTTTAATACTTAGGCCTTGATACAGTGATTTTGTTTAGATAAAACGATGTTCTTTACATTTACATTGAATACTGGTCTGTTTTTATTGTGATCATGACACTTCTTGATGCCAGGCCTTGGATTAACATTTAGTTGAACAAAAATCCATTCAGATACACATTGGTGTGATTGCTTTTGCTTTCATGGTGGCATTTCCAAATCAAGGTCGGTCTACAGATTTTTGGAGACATTTTGATTGGTTGGATTTCACTATGTAAGATCAATCAATAGCTGAATCTGAGTGGATTTTAATTTCTAAATCCAGGTTTGGATTATACCTTCTTAGACTGTTATTGAGAAGTCTGTTTTTTTACTGTTGGGGAAAATTGCAAAAAAAATATATATACTGATTATTATCATTGAGGCTAAATACAAGAGCTAAACCATGTGGATTGCAGGACAGGTGGTGTTTTTTGGACAATGATTAGATCAAACCAACAAACAAATGTAGCAATATCAACAACAGGTCTTGTTTTTGCCCAATTTTGTTACACTTTTATGCAACTTTAATAAAAACATGTAAAATGGACATGCTGATTCTCTGTTCTTCTTCTTATCATCATCATCATCATCATCATCATCATCATCATCATCATCATTATTATTTGTATTATAAGCATCCTTGTAAGGCATGTCCTTGATGTGCATATGCCACATGAAGAAATGCCATGCAGACCGATCACTGATGTTGTCAGCTCCACCTGTCCTGTTCTTGCTATGGCATGCCAAAATGTCTGCCATGAAAAAGGCCCATTGTCCAAAAGATATGAATTCCACCATTATTATTTGCATGGCTGTCCTGACGGTCATCCTCTGGTTCCATCTGGTGGCCAATTTGGATATGACAGCTACATTCATACCCTTAGGAGGTTTGAGGAAAATGTGGATCTCTGCCAAAGCAGATGTATAAGGTTGTCAATAAGAATAATATAATGAATATAATTAGTATGACAGTAAAAGGACATCACATGGTTCACACTCTCCTAAACACGCCATATACAAGACTGCTGTGCATTATACCCATATTATCAACTATATTACTATTCAACACAGAATATTATAATGAAACAAAACATTTCTTAAACGTTAGAGGCTTGGACTGCAGTATGAGGTCAGATCACATAGGCACTTAGGTTATACTATGCTCTGTTATTATATTATATTGTATTATATTTTAAGGAGTCAGATGCGCGCTTTTCGCGTGAAGTCCAGCTCATTGGTTCATTGCGATCAGTTCCAGCAACAATGTCGATTACGATTGGCTTATGCAGCCTGCTTCAGCTTTTTGATTGGTCATGCGACGTCCGGGATGCTCGCTCCCATTGGTCACCTCTAACGGCAATGCTCGGCTCCGATTGGCTGACCGTGCGGGTTGTAGAGTCCGGCAAAGTGTCGAACTGGGTACAGAAGTGAAGAGGAAGTACTTTTTAAAATGGAAATCTGGCAAAGCGTACTTTAAGTTTCTGCAGCCGAGCGGAGGGAGAAGGTGAGCTGGCTCTTCTGTTTACTGTCCACTCACACGACGACCCGGTTGTTTGTTTACTAACAGCGTCGCCTGCGTCCACGGAGACACGGATGGATAACGTTATCTGTTAATCCGTGTGCATTAGGAAGAGAGGGTCAGTGTGAAAGCTGCCCCGACAGTGCTCCGGCGTGGGTACTGACATTCAAACAGCGGGTTTGTGGCTTTTTTACTAAATGTCAAACACGTTTAGAGGAAACGTCTGTCAGTATGAACTCAATGTGACAGTGCGACCGTCTCTTAGGTGTACGAGGTTTCAATTGTTAGCTAGTGTTGCACTTGACTTCACTGAGGTTTATTTGCCGCTAAACTGGGATGAAATCGCAGCAGCGGCTCTCGAGGAGTTTCCTGGACACAGTTGGTGGGTAAGGTGACAGTGTAACAGGCTGTAAGCTCGGCTCGGCTCGGCTCGGCTCTAAATGCCGCCGTCGAGCTCCAAACGTTAACAGTTTTACTCAATGACATCACGGAAGCTACCAGTGGTCAAGTCAGATGAAGTAACACAGTACTTCCGGTTAATCAACTAAATAAAATGCACAATAAAGCATTTAAAGAACATCGAAATTGTATTAATAAAATTTAATTATTTTTGTGTTTAAGTGTTTGTTTTATAACATGTTTTCTGGCGTGCAGTTTGAGCTTTTCTTGGGTCACAGTATGTTAATTTCCGGTCTCGTGCCGTGGTGTTACCGCCGTTGTCTTGACAGAGGCGCTTGGAGCCATACGGCAGCTCGGTGTCCCACGGTCTGAATCTGTTCAGTCTGCAGAGTAAGCTGAAATTTGCTGTTGAAGCGCGCACAGCTCCATGTTGCACCCACACAGCGCCGGGTTTTATACCGGGACTGT
>OMNW01014329.1:38369-52578 GCA_900303245.1 Selene dorsalis
TGGTGTCCAGCAGCTCGTCCAGCTGCCGGCGGATGCGGGCCATGTCGAGCTGGGTGGCCTCGCACTGCTCCCTCAGCGAGGCCGACTCCACCCTCAGCTGCATGGTCGCCATGGAGAGCTGCTCGCTGCGCTCACGGCACTGCATCTGCATCCTTTTGGCGTCGTTCAGGAGAGACTCCACGCTCACGGCCACTGACTCACACTGGTCCTGAGACATGCTCTGGACACAGACAAGGGGGAGAGATGGAAGTCAGATGTCAGAACTGCACAGGCTACACTGATTGGCTGAGGGACACTGAAGCAGACAGATGCCTGGAAACAGAGACTTGAATGATGATTTAAATGTGAGATTTAAGGACTCTGCTCTGTTCTCCACAGTTTCTGTACTGTGTGATTTGGCAGTAAATTACAGCTCTACTGCCAAAAAAGCAGATGAAGTGAATCCATAGCTTGCAGTCACAAGTCCAGCACAGATCAACAGGTTTAAAACAGGACATTTGATCTGCGGAGAGTGAAGTAGCTTAAAGAGGCTTATCATGGCTTAGCTCAGGCTACACTGTCCACTGCTCTTCTCTTTTATTCCTCTCCTGCCTGCAGTCTCTATCTCTGATGCACCTTTTCACAGCTACTCCTCCTTTTTCCTTTTTCTCACTCGTACACATTTAAATCTACTTTATTTTCCTGATCAGAAACAAACAGTAAAGGCAGGTAACCGGGTCTTACCATGGATTCCAGAGTCAGGTTTATCACAAGCCTTGTGGTGGATGTCTTCTGAGAGTCGAGTGTCAGACAGCCCTCAGTGCTCTCCAGACTGCTCCGTCTCCTTCTTGATTTTCAGTTTCTATCAAAACCAAAAACAAGCACACAGCGACTCCAGGTATACTTTGCCCCGTCTCCTGTCCCGTCTCTTGCTTTCCCTCTCTCCTCAGTGAACATTATCTTCTACCTCAGGGCTCAAGGGAGGTCAGGTAATCCACAGAGATTAGATAGTTAGTGGAAGACAGAAGGAGTCCTGTTGGAATAGCAGGACTAAGCTCATTCAGTCTATTTTGATCTGTCAGGCGACTGCTGGAAATTCATTCAGCACAGACCGATCAGCCCCCTCCTTGGTCATTCTTTGCCTCCCCTCTTCAAAATAACTTCAACATTTAAAAAAACACCATAAAGCTACATTTCAGATTAACAATTTTATGTTGTATAATGTTGATTTCAAGTAATAGTAATGACATGTTCATGAATTCGTAGCCTCATGTTAGCTTATTAAAACAGAGTGATCTTAGGGGATGATGGTGAAGCTGACTGGATGTCGATCAGTGGTAAAATCCACAGCCTGTCAGTGGCCTGTCAGGTTTGGCAGCCTGAGATAAAATGAACACATTTAGCAAAACTCTTAGAAGCGGGTTAAGTCCTGTTGTCTGTGAGTGTGGACCAGGAGGCTCCGGATGAGAGGAAAACACCAAGACTGAGCAGTGCTACATTGTTTGGCAGAGTCACTGCTCTCTGTTACTTGGCACTGAGTTTATCTGATGCAGAATGAAGGGAGCCAGGATCTTTGGGTGGAGTTAAAAACACTAGGCTTCAAAAAATAACCAGAGACTAGATTTATTGAAATTCACAAGCAGAGAAAAAAAACTGGCGTCAATTGTCAGCGTTGTAGGCTTCTGGTCTGTTAAGGTCACTGACTCAATGAGTCATTACATCATCTCCTCACCACAATAACAAGATTATGAAGCACTACACAGCATATAACCTCTGCCAAACCCTTCTTCTTCTCAAAAGTCCATCTTTGTGATTTATTAAACTAACACAATGCATATGAAATGTGATATGTAATATTCCTGACAAAAGAAAAGTAGTACTTATTAACCAGCAGAGGGAGACACAGCTCACCATGTTCACTTCTACGTCTCCAGTCTGGTCAAGACAAAGTGGACTCCTGTGTAATGAAGCCTCTAACCTAATATAGTTGTCTCACATAATGAAAAGATTTAGCTCATTGTGTTGAACTCTGCTTTATTGTTTTTTGGGGGTTTTTTTTTTACAAAAAGTGGCACACATGTCAAGCTGCGTCACTACAAACATGTGTTTGATATCTTAATATACAGCCTCACTCATTAGGTGCAACACACACCATCAAACACAGGACGTGATGCCTCTGAGTGAACATGCACAAGTGACTGACAATGCACTTTCTGAGTTTAAATGAGAAATTTTGCGTGAGAATGAGGAGAAGAACAATTTGCCTCAATGCCAAATGAAATAATCCATCATAAATAAAGAATGAAGACAACAGACTGCTGATCAACCTGGGCGGCACAAAGCAGAGACTCACGGTAACGAGATGCGATGAGGGGTGAAAATGGTTGAAAAGCCTGCTCACCACAATAAAACTACAAAATCTGAGCAGACTGGTGAAATATAAAACAAATGCCTGCAGCAAACAACCCCACTTCCCATAATTCTTGGTTATGTAAACAGGAAGAACAAATCCATATTTCTGTCCAGTGGTCAGACTTCTCAGGTGGCTTTAGTAGGAGAGATCAGGTAAATGTGGGAAACGGGTAAATGCAAGTCAGTGGTTCAATCTGTGGATCATGTGATCAGGCTGCGTCTCACCCACCCACACACACACACACACACTGACACATACACTGAGGTTGAGCAGGGTTGTTGGTTTTGTTAAACCTGTTTTTGCGACGAGGTGGCCGAGTGGTTAAGGCGTTGGACTGCTAATCCAATGTGCTCTGCACGCGTGGGTTCGAATCCCATCCTCGTCGATTCTCAACAATTCTATTCCAGCTGTGCTGTAACACCTGTAAAAACCAGTACAGCCTGTCCTGTCCTGTATTGTATTGTGTCACAACATGTGTAAGTTCAGTAGAATATGTGAAACGGCAGACGTTGTTCACTGAATGTATTTACCCTTTTTCCACATCTATCATTTTGTGTGTGTTTGTGTTGACTCCTCTGTGACACCTGTCCTCACTGTGGCCGTGGGGGACGATTGAAAAACGGCTCCGTCTCTGCGGCCGTCACCCCGGGATCGCCAAAAAGCCCACCAGCCGGCCCGCCGTACCCTCCCAGCCCCCCGACAATCATCTTAGACCCTGAGCTCTGACGCCGCTGGACGATCACCAGGACCCCGATGATGAGCCAGAAGAAGAAGTTGACCCACACTGCCGTCTGTCTCAGAGGAGAAAACACATGACACACAAGAAGCATGTCAGCCTCTTTCGAATGAAAATCAACACTCTACATACACTCTCTTAAATGTGGCTTTCAATGGTATTTCTTGACAGCAGCTGCCAGTGTGAGATTAAACTCTGAGGATGATTTTTTATAGCTGTTAAAAGAAGCTACTTGTTAGCTCTCTCTGCTGCTGAACGTTATTTCTGGCTGAAACCCGTTGGTGGTGATTCTTAGCTGACAAGAGCTTGTAACTATGAAACCCACCCTCTGAGCAGCACTACCTCTTAAGGACAGACTGGAGTGTGTTGCTGGGACAGGGAAGGGTAAGTAAACAAGTGTCAGTGTGGACACTTTGTCTACATAGCGATAGCAGAACCTTTAACTTTATTAACTGCTCATACAGTCTAAAATTATTGTTCAGTCAAAGTCAGTTCTGTCGACTGCTGCATGAATTTAGTTGCATCTATTTATCAGCGCTGGTTTTAAGGATGTGATTCCAGACCATAAATAAAATACTGAATGACATACTGACCTCGGCTTTGACTAGATTGTTGTAGAACCTTCCTCCTTTAAGTGGACTGGTCCATTTTCTAGTCTGGGCCTGCTCGCAGCTTGACGGACAAAAAGAGATTATACATTAGAAAGTTGATAAATACGTTCCAGACCATATTTCTCGTCTCAAAAGACTTTTTAAAGTCATCATGTAATATTAAATATTGTACAATGTTGCCCATAAAGTTAGAATAATCCTCTTTTTATTCCTATAATAAAGATTAACAGTGGTTTAATTTTGACAGTATTATGTTTAAAGGAGATTGACCAATAACGTTTTCAGAAGATATACACTTTATCTATCAAGAATAAATCACAATGTCACAATCATTTCATGAGAAGAGGTAAAAAAAAATATTATATTCCAACTTTATGGGGAACTGTGTATCATATTAAATACATGTACAAAGATGGTTATCAGTGGCTAAAATGAAACAACATTCTTCTGCTTCATCTCCCAAGAGAAAAGAAAGTGGAACTATAATTGACAGAATGACAAAGGATAAGTGTCTTAAAATAATAAATGAGAGATGACAGAGAAACTGTTTTGTGTAGGACACAAAAGACAAGTCTGATGAGGTCAGAGTTCAAGCAAACATAAGGTAAAACTCACTGGGGCTTAAAAGTTTAAGTTTCATTTGTGATATGTTTGTGGGAGGTTTTGCCTCTGTGGATGTGTCTGAGCATGTGTATAACTCTGTTGTGTACATCTGTGTGTGTGTGTGTGTGTGTGTCCACACCTGGTAATGTTGGGAACAGTGTTTATGACTGAGGTGCAGAGCGAGTCACGTCCGATCTTCAGCATGCAGCCCGTGATGAGCAGGAAGAACAGGAAGACGCCACACACAGCCATGATCAGGTTCATCCACACTCGCTCCCTGTGGAGATCAGAATAAACAGAGAGAGCGTGAGAACGGCTGTGAGCCTGTTTGAAGTCAGACAAAAGAGGAATAGGGGAATTAAATGTTATCTCACCCTCTGACCAAATGAGGAAATTATGTCAAACTACTGCATGTCACATACGATTATGTTACCATGATGTGCTCTGCTCACTCTTCTATCATCTTTTAAAATTCCTATTCCATGCTTTTTCCCTGCATGCTTTTCTCTGCAGCCTGTGCTGTTAAACCACTTCCACAGAGGTCACTGACTGTAAAACCTGCTCCTCAACCTCAAGAAACCATCCTGATAATCTGCCTAAAAGAATTTTATCAGTCTGGGCTTCATTGTCTCTTGATGCTGTTTGACCGTGTCGTAACAACACAGCAGTTCATATCAGTTCAGACCAGACTATCACAGCAAGGTTTCAAGAATCTGTCACTTACAAATATTTCGTCTGATTGTGGTCCTGGATTTTTTTTTTGTATAGTTTCTAGGGTTATATTATCTACAGCAATGCACCTGAGAAAGTACTGGTGAACTGTGTACTGTACTGTGGTGTATTATTAGCTTCTATGAGTTTCAGTGTGACTGTGTGAACTGTTTACATTCAGGCAGTATACAGCCTGTAAAACAAGTGCAAAGTCATAAAGTAACAACAGACCAATGTCGCTCTCCAGTTCAAACCCATGTCTGCCAGCCAGGCCCAGCACATAACACCAGAGCTGTCTGACTGGGCTGTAAACTGTGAGCAACCAAATCACTTTTACAGACCATTTCAAAACAATGAGCTGAAAAACGATGCCTTCAAGGTTTCAATCAGAGAAACACACATAAAGTGTGGAACTGTTCCACATGACGATGAAGATAAACAGTCACCTTCTGATGTCCCCGTCGATACAGAAAGTGTAGACCCAGTACAGAGACAGCGAGAAGCACACCACTGCCACCATGACCGATATGGCTGACACAAAATAGCACATAGACGCGGCGCTGGGTGACTGGATTCCAATAGAGCTAGCTGTTTCATTGTAGTTGACAATTCCATACAGCATACACAGGCCTCCGAAGTTACCCTGAAAGAAATAAAACAACAACAACATACTTTTATTTTGTAATTTTAATTATTTCTTTCCTGTTGTTTTGCTTCATTTAATTGCCTCAACTCTGCTCAACTGTACTAACTTTATTTTTTTTTTATTACTCTGGAAAGCAATAACTTACTGAGGACACACACACACACACACACACACACACACAGCATCTGACTTCTATAAAGAGGCAGGGAGAATAATTGGGCACGAGGAGCATCTGGTCACATGATGACAACAGTATCGGTATCTGGACACATGACTGTTGTTAGCGCGCGGGCACATCCATATTTACGCTCGCGCGCAATTTCAGACGCTCGCGAATTTCCCCATTAGCGACAACCCTGCGATGTTGGTTTTTCACCGTGTCTTTAGCTCATAGCGTGAAATGAGCGAGCGTGACGCCAATTAAACCCAGCAGTGATAGTGTATCGGTGATGTATTGGTCATTGATAACGACGGGGATGAATGGAAAGAGGGAAATGTAGTTTTTCTGGTGGACAATACAACCCAAAAGAAAGTGGAAGCGCGTGTAAGCCCTCGCGCTCTGATATTACGTGATGAGATGTAGGAAGCAGAAAAATATGCCGCTGTATGAAATCAATTCCGTTTGATGCGGGAAAGCGTCAAATCTGGTTAACACAGAAAAGTAGCCAATTAAAACGCCCAATTGAGACAACACTGTCCAAATAAACTGATAAATGAGGTCAAACACTGAATCAACAGTTAAAGGAATATGAAGCGTCGACAGTTACTTGTCGTTTTGATTTTCTCTTCGGTGAACAACAAACTTTTAAGCAAAGACACGCAGTGAAAAAGTGAGTTTACCCGGAAGAGGATGGAGGAACAGTCTTATATGACAGGCTAGTTGGTTGTTAGAGTGCAGAAAGTCACCTGGGCGATGGTGAGGGATGCAGCGGCGACAATCCCGCAGACGAAACAGCTGGCGTACAGACCCAGCTCCAGCAACAGCAGTCCCGTGAACGCCATCATCCTGCGGCCCAGCGCCTGTCTGTGGGGAGACCGGCGCAAAGGCAGCCACAATAAGACACGGAGCTTCCGGTAAGGGGTTTCAAAATAAAAATCCTACGTTAGGAAGTAGCTCAGATGTGGTGAGGTGAATGTTACGATAAATAATAGTTAGTAAAAACAAGGTAAACTCATGTCAAGGGCGGATAAATAAATATGAAGTCTGAATGTACAGCTGTGTAGCGCTTCATTTTCCATCAAGTGAATATCCTTAGGGAGCTATCGGAGGAGAAGCAAACAGAATAATGCAATTTACTAATTTCCGCAAATTATCAAGAAAAGTCTTGGTGGGGTAAACCTTGGCCCCAATAACCCGATTTCTAAGTCTTGCACTAAATACAAACATACAGTGCAGCAGCAGTCAACTCACCTGGCTCTTCTTTATGCAATGTGAAAAACAGCACGCTTAAGATAAAAGGGGGAAATTGATGATTTTCGGCGATTTCTTCAAATATGTGTTTGTTTTCTTTGGTTTTTCAGTCGGCTGCTCTCAGTCCAGGTGCGTGAAGCGTCAGTCCTGCGGCTCAGAGTGGCTCCACTTTTTAGTTTCAATAAGATACTGCTTCTCCTGAGCTCCACCAGTAGTCTAGTGCACGTCCGATTATAAATGTGTAAAAATCGTTTTATTTTGTCACGCTGAAGGGCTGATTAACTGGGACACTGGCTCTCATACAGGCTCATTTTCCTCGGGTCAGGAGTTGGTTTCATTCGATAACCCAGTGAGATAAACCGGAATTTGTGGGAAGCAGCAAAAAGGGAAAGTGAATGGATGAGTGGGATGATGAATCAGCTTCGTGGTTGTGTACAGTTTTGTGCATCCGCAAGCTGAACAGAAGCACTGGTACTAGCTACACACCTTTAGAGCTTGGCACCACATATTGATATAACAGTATTTAAAGAATATAATGCAGCAATAGGTGGGCAGATTAAACTCAGAGGTTGAGCTACTTGAGGATTTAGAGGCATGTCATCCTGGAATTAGTGTGTGTGTGTGTTTGATGGTTGAAAGTGGTACTCCATTCCCAGAGTGCTTAATCAAACCTTGTGACTTATGTCATAAGACCATGCCTTTTTAATGTATGTGCCATATACCAAACACCATATGTATAGTCATATATAGGCTGTAATTAGGCTTCAAAACCGTTGCTGATACATTGTTTTGTGCTATAGATTATAGAAACAGTCTTTACAGACTTTGCATAATTTATAATTGGCCTGGAAAATAGCAAGAAAAAATGGATTGGCTGAAGTCTGGCCTGGATAATTCCAAAATATGGAGAAAGACAAAAAAGCTAGTTGGGGAATGTTTTAATTTTTTACGTTGTGTCTGTTGTGCCCATTTCAGTCTGAGATGAATACCAAAACAACAAGTTAAAACTAGAGTAAGCATCCAGGTTTAACCAGGTCCAGCCTGACAAGAGTCATTCGCTACCTTGTTAGGTTTCTACAAGACTCTTGTGGTTTGGATAAATTGCTGACATACCAGAGAAACTGTGTGTGCATGTGTGTTTGTGCTGTCTCAGGTGGTTAGACTTTGTCCCGGGCTGAGCCTCTTACAAAGCCATCATCCAAGTATTAATATCAGTGTGTGTGTGTGTGTGTGTGTGTTACTGCAGTGGTGTTGTTAGATTAAAGGCTTAACATATGACGGTATTAGTGCTGGCTACCAGGAGCTGAACACCAGAGATGGCGTGTGTTTAATGTGTGTGGTGTGAATCCAGATGTCACACAAACACCAGCCTGGCATCACTTTAATTCACTGATAAGTTTAAACGTCAAAATTCACCAAAGTTTGAATGAGGCACAGATATACATTAAAGAATAGAGTATGTACAATATAAAAGAGAGGCCGATAAAAGCAATGAAAGAAAACATACAAGATAACGATACAAAATTGAAATATAGGAAACATGCACTTGAAAACACAGCACAGATAGATTACATGTGGGCTCGTTTTCACAGAGCTGTGGTGAAGCCAGATGAGGCCTTTACCTGGGGCAGCCCAACTATTCCAACCAACACTTTCATGAACTGAAACTCGTGTGTCCTCTAAATAAGAGTCATGGTACACCGCAGACAGAGTGAAAGTCTCCTCAATACCATTTTGGAAACAAATGTCATATACGCTTATTGTGCAACCAGCCTATTTAGTTGAAGCATCACATTAGAAGAATACAAAAACATAAGTAATTATTCCAACGAGAAAGAGTACATCAAGGAAACAACAAAACATTAATGTAACTAATTTTAAATTCAATATATCGTCCCTTTTGACAGAATTTTAATTACAATTTGAATACATTGTGCCATCATGTACAAAAGCTTTATAATAATGTAATATTAAACATAAAGCTGGATCCACAAGCAAAAAAAATCCACTGACTGAAACCACTGACCTGACAGTCCTATCAAACAAGGGTAGCTTTATAATCTCACAGTTAACCAAATGAACCAATACAGTATGTAACAAGAATTCCTAGAAGAAAGCCAGATTTCTCAAATGGACAGAAAAGTGAAGTTCAGATGAACGCAATCTTAAAAGCATCGTGGCGTTGGAGAGAAAACAAGTGAAGTGTCCACACGGCCGACATGGAAAAATAAGTGCATTTAAAATGGAAAAGCTGTGGGCGACACTGAACAAATGAAGACGGTGGTTCAAGACTCAAGACAACAGCAGGAGTTCATTTCTAGTCAAGAGCAATTATATGTGACGTTGTGACCAGTCAGTGAAGTAAAACTATGAAGACTCAGACTGAAACGTGAGGTGTGACTGTTAATGATTCCACACCAAACATTACTGCTGCTTATTTAACGATACTACAGCTCCTGTATGAACACTGCACGGTGGAGATGAGGGAAATGGGACCAATCTGAGAAGCTTGTTCTGCACTCAGGTATTTGAAGTATGCATCTGTCAGCAGTCTGCTTCATTCCTGAATGGATGCATGAAATAATATTTCTCACCAATTACAGTAATTTACAAGAGATCAGGGGATGCATATGATGTTTCACGTGAATCACTGACATGAAGCCACTGCACAGGTCACAAATTTGGACGAGACATCCGATAACCGGAGCTGTGTCATGGTGACGCTCCGCACACCAGTGACTATGCAGTTCCATGGCATGATTTTGAAAACCCTGTCTGTTAGTTCCAGCTTTTATCAAACCTGTGTCTCGGCAACTGTGATTTCACAATGCAGTTCACCGGTGAAGGATGTTTGGAGAGGGAATTCCTGCTCTGTCCATTTTAATTCAATGGTATGGTCACGTTCGTTGAGAAGTGCAGTCACAAGACTCTTATCACAGCACTGAGTGTTTCAGGCTACTATTGACCCTGTGTGTCTGCCCATTTGTGCATGTATGTGTCTTTAACTGTACAATATGTCAAGCAGAAACAGGATCTTTTTTTTTTCCCCAAAATAAATGAATTGTGAAAAACCAAACTGTGGAACCAAATGGATTTCCTCACACAAGCCGTCACGGTCAGAAATGATACAGTTCAAAGATACTTCTAAGTAAATTCCCTTCTTTCAGTAGGTTTGTGTATGCATTTGTGCATGTGTACACCAGATCAAAGAAGGTCCCTCATCAGCCAACAGGACAACCAGGCAGTCTGAAGGCATCTGGTACGGGGCTATCGAGCTTACAGATAATTTTATAAATCCCTTTCTTCCAGCAGGGGTCGCTGTCTCTCCCAGTCCAAATGGCTGAATAAAACTCCCTCAGGGCCACTTCTGACACCTCAATAAACCTCTCTGGGACCTGAGGGAAGAAATCACAGTGTGAAACATCTGCAGAATTCAGCCTGAAATGGGCTTCAGTTCTCAAGAGGCAAAAATCCAAACTATACCAACAAACAGAAAAGAGCTCAGACGTGGGCTGTATCAGTCACAACATGTTTCATACAGTTGTGTTCTTAGCTTTGTGTGTGTGTAGGACTGGGTTGCATATAGAAGTGCAACAAAGTACACACAGAGCAAAGTGCATGTAGAGAGAAACATTAAATTATGCACAATGAGTAATACAGAAATATTCATGTATAACGTTTGTAAATAACATGAGAACACACCCATCATCTATTGACAGACATATTTATAAATACATGAAGGATCTGAAATGTCTGCAGGTCTTTTCGGATGTTACAGGCCCAAAATGCACTAAAAACATGGCCGGTTAGCTCAGTTGGTTAGAGCGTGGTGCTAATAACGCCAAGGTCGCGGGTTCGATCCCCGTACGGGCCACGAAGATTTTGACGCATCATAAAGACACAAGTCACAGAAAGATAATATCACCTGTCACCTCCTGTAAACAATGGTAGGATTCCTGAGACAATCAAGTTCGTCCATGGTGATCTCATCAGCTGACACGTTTCAATCATCGTCACTCACTGTCACGCGTGTCAAAGCAATTTCTGAAGTTTTAAGATGTTCTTCAAAAATGAAGTAATAGAAATGATGATAAATGGACCAGTTAGTCCGTGATTTTATATCACTATATCTTCCATCTGCACGTGATGTCGTATTGAGAGAAGTTATCTGGACTAACATCATCTCCAGAACCAGAGTCACACCAGCCTGATAACGTCACGTGTGACCGACCAATCCGTCTATTTATTCCTATCCTTATAAACTCACTAGTCGTGGGGCTCCACTCGTGTTTGAACTGGGCTGTGCACCTGTAAAGTGTCGTGACGGTCGCAGTCGACACAAAACTACACCTGTCACAGACAACGGCTGCTCACACCACCACCTACACCTTCCCTCACACGTTTCCCCATAATCGTTTTTACTTTTTCGAGAACACGTGACCACATGAACATGGCCGGTTAGCTCAGTTGGTTAGAGCGTGGTGCTAATAACGCCAAGGTCGCGGGTTCGATCCCCGTACGGGCCACAACGTTTTAAAAAACACACATCTACCATACACACTTGATCCGTGATGGTACACACACACCATTTACAATAACCCTGTTATGTGACTGTGGTCCAGCCTCACCTCTCTGTCTGTGTGAAACTCTTGAACATGTTTGTAGACACAATGTGAAAAAAGACTGGTCTCTACAGTCTGTGCTGTTCCTGCTTCTACTTTTCATCAGTGCACATCTTAACATTTGCAGGTGTAGACAACAACAACAACATCATTGGATTTAATTTGTGGCACTCAGAGCCTCTTATCATTAATGTGAAGTGTGTCTTTCTGAAAACATTTTCCCTGATAGTCTGGATAACCTTGCAGTGTCTTTCAGTTACACACAAAAGAAATACTTATCCAAACTGTTGATGGTGTGTTCTGCTCTGCTCTTGATTCTCAGTTCATGTCTGTTCAACTGCGAATTATCTTATATTGGATCACATAATTATAATTGATAAATATCATAATATTACAGTCATTATACAACGTTGATTACGTAACCTTGAGGGGCTGCTGTTTTGTTGGACCTAGTCAAATTCAAGGTCTTTAAGGTATGATAGCTCCTACTCAGGGAATGCATTCACAATTAGCAAGCTGAAAGCTATGGCTGCTGTGGAAAATACTGACTCACACTTGCTTACCTGGTAGACATTACTTTTGTTGTAGTGCATGTTGAGTATGCGATACAGTTCTGTATCGCGGCCCACTCGCAGCTGACTCTCTCTGCCCAGACGAGGTGCACCATCCCTGGGACACAAAGGTAGACCAACACATTAAATTCAACCTAAGTGATACAAAATGTGTGGTGTTAACAGTATTCATTTGTATTAGTTATAATTATATATATATATATAACAGTGATAGACAATGGATTCACTCTGACAATTTTCAGTCCGTACTGTAATAGGAGGAGTAGGTCCAGTACAAACTGCTCAAGTTGTTGTTTAAAAAATAAATCATTTTACACATAAAACTTCAACAATGTTTTGGTGATTTTTCCTTCTATAAATAAACAAATGAAGGCTGTCAAAGTAAAAAAATTCAGCACCAACATGTTAGCCCCAAAAAAAACCCCCAAAAAACAGTCAAACAATGGAAATTTAGCAGCAAATGAGTTTAACATGAACCAGTGCCAACCCAAACCAACCGGGTGAGAGCCTCGCGGACAGCCTGTCGTGCAAATCGCTCCATCTGGATGTAGAAGAACTCTCTGAAGTTACTGAACCATTTAATCATCTGGGAGGTCACACAGCGGTTAAACTAGACGGTGAATAGGAAAACAGCAGGAGAAGGAGTGAGCTGATCAGGACTGCAAGAGAGGCCTGGTGCTTATGTAATGACTTCGTTTAGCATTTACTACCATTCTAATTCAAGGTTTTTGGCTAATGAGACACTTTATCTTGTGACTGGTTAAAGACAAACACCTATTCAGTCAGAAACTGTCTGACCCGGCTTATAGGAAATAAACTGGTAAACATACATTTTAAAAATGTACAGCATATTATGTATTTTTAACCTTATTTTTTCTCTGTTTTTGTTGTTACAGTTTCATTTATTGCTATTATCTACAATAATTTTATTACCATTAATGATTGGTATATTGTCAATATTTTGAGTGAAATACTTCAAGTCTACTGCCCTAACTAAAGTAAATGGAAGGACTGTCTAGCTAAGAAAATATAACAACATAAATAATCCATGCTTAGTCATGTTAGAGTGATGGAAGAATGGTCATGGACATTAAATACATATTATGTGCAAAATTCTGTTTTTCTCACATTATGTTTGCACTGGTAAGACAGTCATTTAACATCACGTTTTAAAACCCAGACCAGCAAGTTTGTTAACAAGATGTGTTACATTATTATTTACAGTGAGGTCTAGAAGTCTAAGAGCTCTTTCAAATTGAATTGAAGAGGATTTTGGACCCTACTATGTGTGAAATCATATTATTTCATACAATAATGAATGACAGTGTTGATGTATTTTCTTTAAAACCATGAATACAAGATAATAAATCATTGTTGTTGAAAAAGAATCAGTCAAATTCTATTGACTAAGGGCCAAGCCACAGACCTCCTCTTAACTCTGGCTTTGAATTAAATGTTTGAATGTTGGTCCATGATGGCGACAGGGTACACACACCTTGACATCAGGGAAGTAGGTCTTGAGTGTGTTGGAGCTGGGATAGCGTGTGTAGAAGAACATGAGCTTGGCTTTCTTCAGGTGACAGGGAGACAAACCCTCCTGGGTGTACACATGAGGCCAGTCAAGGAGATGCACATGTACTGTTAAACACACACACACACACACACACACACACACACACAGTCCTCCCTTAATTCTCCCACAAAAGGATATTCCTCCTGCTGTCAGGTAGAGCTCTCCTCCATCCATCCCTCCTCCTGCTCTCATCCCCCCATCTCCTCTCATCCCCCGCTCCCTCTCTCTGCCTCCGTGGGCATGACGAGCAAGGGAGGGGTCCAGGTGACCAAGTAAGGGGATCGGGGGAAAGGAGGGGTGGGACGAGAACTCCAGGAAAGGGTCGGAGTTTA
>OMNW01014331.1:0-30243 GCA_900303245.1 Selene dorsalis
TTATAGTAGCCTACAGACAATCACAGCTCATGAGTGAGGAGCAGTGAACTACATGTGATTAGATATTTTGCAGTAGGCCTTCCACTTCCTCAGGCTATCCTGACAGCTTTGCTGTGGTTCAGCTTCTCTATGCTTTCAGATTAGCTTCCCTGTCACTGCTATCAACCAGATTTGGGTTTCATAAAATCAATCTGATTATTAATACATGCCATATCAGCCTCTGGAGATGCCTGGTGAACAACAAACTGTGAGAGAGCTCCCTGACCCCTCTGAAGCCTCTCGTTCCTCTACGGTTGTCTCCTGACCCATGCTGTCTAACGTCAGTGATTCCTCTGTGACTAATGAGGACATTTCATTGGGAGACTTGCAGTTGCCTTTGTATGAATTATCTCTCATGTTTTCCTGCCATTTGTGTTCCTTTTCCTTTTCTTTTCTATACTTCTGCAATCTTTTTTTCCCTTTATTTGGCCCTGGACTTTCTGAGTAGCATCATGCATCAGCCACGTCTCTTAAAGTGGCGTTGAACACGTTTTATAGCAACACTGACAGCGCTTTCTATCAGTCAAGAGATCCGCATTCTCATAGCAACAGCGACCCAGCAACATAACGGTGTCTCATTGGTCAATGAGAAGCTCCTTCCAGACAGGAGGAGTCAGCCGCAGCAGACAGAACTGCACTGTTTCATTATAATAAAAGTCAACCAACATGGATTTTCAAAACTACAGAACAAAGTGCATCCCTTACCAGTTTAATAAGGGATACAACTTTTAGTTTCCAAATATGGGATGATTTCATATTTTAAGGGACGGTTGGCAACCCTAATAATAGCAAAGGGCCAAGGAATGATCCATGAGGCTCGACCTAAGACAAATGACCCATAGTGACATGGCCACACAAAAAGTACTTTTTCTCATTAGACACCCAAAGGGTTTATGAGTTATGTCTAAGTTATAAGTTATAAGTGATTAACAGAGCCATTTCTTGAATTTCCAGGATGTACAAACGTCTCACTTGCTGGCATGCTGAATACACCTGGTACTCAGATGAGGAATTGCAGGCCTCCTGTTCCAATCATGAGCGAGTGATCACATCTGCCATGAATGTTGGGCTACTTTGATTGGACCGTTTTTTTTGGACACGTTCGAAAGTTGAGGCAGATTCGTGAAAATTACACCCCCACAGAAATGCACCATTTGATCATCATACAACCATAAAATTTGCATTGATTAAGAAGGGAAAAGGTGCAACTGTAGCAACAACCACTCAAACCAACGTTTGACTTTCTGATCAATTCAGCTTTCATACTTTCATATTTTTACACTTTAACACACACACGCACACAAAAGTTCAGTGTGCTTCCAGGCATGGAGGAAACCCACAGTGGTATGGCACATGAACTGGCAAATGGTGTGAGAAATTCAATGCGCAAACAGCATCAATGCATCAACACACAGGGCTCACTGAAACAAACAGATTGAACCATCCCACTCAAATCTGAGGGAAGACATATGACGCACATTCGAACAGAGACGCGCTCTGTGCATGTGAAGCTGCCAAGCAGATACGCATCAGAGAAGTAATGTATCATCACAACGTATCAACATCATGCAAGTGCAGTCTACAGTCACACTTGCCTACCTATTGTGCTTTGTTTGTCGTCCACACGCCACCAGACAGATATACAGCCAGGAGTTTGGAAACACTGCGTCCAACAGTTTTACCCTTTTCAAATGAAGTTTCTCATTCAACTGACCACTTCAGTTTGATCTGGTATATGAAAGACAGACTGTGTGTACACTGAAGCTTCTTACATGAGACGCACTGAGTCTAAAAATATCATCGTCAGCTTTCAGGACCTGCTGTTTCTAATTGCGTGTAATTGTAGAATGTTAACTCCTCCTCAGGTCATTTAAACACCCATGTTCCTGAAACCACATGAAGGCGTGCTCACTGTGTCATCATCGCTACACACACATGGAGAGAGAGACACACGCACGCACCACTAAATGAAGAGATTGTGTCTCTTGTGATTAGCCGACAGTGGGCGCGAAGGTCTGTAGCCTTGAGGTTCAGAGAAGCGCCTCGGCAGAATTTAATGAAGACAGTCGTCTATAATCCAGTCATTAACACCAGCCTGAACACAGAGGCTCTGTGCTGCTCTCTACTCCCGTTCCAAATGATTAATTTCAGCTTTCTAATTTGACTCTTTGAAATTCTTCCTCCTCTCACCAAAAAGTACAGCACCGAACTTTCCTCTAACCCACTGTTTCCTCCATTGTCAGAACCAGTCTGACAACCTGTAGTATTAGAAGTAGGGGCGCACGATATTAGAAAAGACATTGTGTTTTTTTTTCTTTTTTTGCGATGCATATTGTGATTAAAAAATACAAGAATTCTCACCGGATGATTTGAATAGCTCTCGTGTTGTGGCCACGACGAGGCACTGTCAGCACAGTACTTCCTTTTGGTCTGTATCATCTTTTTTACGGACATTGACCTTCTTTTGGGGACCAAATGGTCCTTCACAGTCTCTCCCTCTTGTTTACAGTATTGGGTACGTTAGTTTTAAAAAGTAGTTATAGTTACTCATTACTTTCACCAAAAAGTAAATGAGTTAGTTACTGAGTTACTACATTATAATAGTAACTAATACCCAGGAAAAGTAACTCAATGCTCAATGCTTAAATATGTCAAATTACTTGGACTCGCCCCCCTAATACTCTAACCCCCATTCATCTGGAACTAACCAACTTACTCAGTATTCTTCCACAATGAGCTGTATCACTTCTGACCAGTTGACAAACTGAAAAAAATGTGTACCTGTATAACTGTATTTTGTGATGGGACTTCTTGAACAGTAACAGTTTTGGGGAACCAGTAACTTTTTTGATTACTTGTTACTGAAAAAAGTAGCGCCATTAGTCACTGCTTGTTTATCGCTCATTTTTGGCGTGGTGTGTGAGGGACAGCATGTGCATAGGGGGGAGGGGTTGACTGTGAGACAGAGAGAGAGAGAGAGAGCAGAGCAGAGCAAAACAAAAAGTTGACATGTTCTAAGAAATGAGAAAACATCGCATGTCCTGCGATGTGACTATCGCACATGCACACATAACAATGACGATGCTCAAACAATACATTGTGCAGTTCTAACTGAAAGATGCTGACTACTACAACATTTAAGATGAGGTCTGTAAAAGAATTGACCATTTTACCATTGTAAATAGTTGTAAGGTTGTAGATATGCAAAACTTACTAGGACTTGACGACCACAAATTAATTTCTAATACGTCTCTATGTTGGTTTACATCCCCTAGTAACAACAGGCCAGTGAGCCAATAAGAGAAGAGGATCTGAGGAGCTCAATAAAAATATAGCAGACTTCAGTCAGAGAAACAAAATCCTTCCAGGGAGGTCGGGGTGGACCCTGACCTCTTGTTGTAAGGCTCAGTTTTTGAATACAGACTTTGTGGACTGACAATTTGAAAATTTCACAGTAATAACATAGAACCAAGAGCTGCTTTACAATCAAACAAAACATGGACTACTTTTATACAATATGGGGTCTTTGAACAGGCGCGACCAGGGCACTGTCAGAGTCACACTAAAGAGACCTCGAGCAAAAAATTTGTTCTCTAGCCTCAAAGACTGTTTTTACCTCCAACAATAATAATTTTATAACCAATTTAACATCTGCAAATTATATTTCAAAAATGTAATTTTCATTTAATAACCCCATTTTCTATTATATTTTCTCCTGGGGTGATTATGATAGATGGAGAGCCATTCTCCTATATTGAACATGGTAGCAAAGAGAGACCTGAGCCAGTTAGACTGTAATTTGTAACCAGTCTGACACAGGTCCTGGGTCACATCTTGGCTCTTCTTCGTATATCTGCATTTGGTAGAGAAGAATCAGCTCTTTGGGGAAAGTCTCAAAGTAGCATCGAGGATCCACTTGAACAAAGAAGTGCATCAACATCAGGTCTTGAAGTCCTCAAAACCTGAGCACATATAAATTTGATTGGATGCTTTCAGTCAGCTGAAATGGTGAAGCAGGCATGAAGCAGCTAATGCCAATCAGCTAATGCATGTGTGACCTCTGCGATCTGCCTGCAACAACATGTTCCCAGGCTAATATCATTAGTGATGTGGTACAGTTGAAATTAGGCTGGAGTGAAAAGAAACTGCACTCAAAATTCAAGACCAAAACAGAGCTGGGAGGTGGAAGGTAACCTGCAGTCCAGCACGTGCAAAACAGGGGATAACACACAGACAGATCTGTCTGATCTATCTCAAAGCTCCTTTAAAGCAACTGGTCAGTTTCTATTCATTTGCAACACACACGCAATTAAGTCTATCCAGACCATTTTGTCAGTTGAAAAAAAAAAAGAGGCATTTCATCATTCGAGCTGCTCAACGCAGTGCTTTTCTGATGGGATGTTTCACTGTCATTTGACATTTCAATTTAATTAGCAGATTAACAGTTTGCCTAAGATGCAAGTGTGGATTTCCTCTTTTTTTTGTACTTGCTGTGCTTTGTATCAGGCTGCCATGACCACTAGTACAACCTCACTTTGTTGCAGTCTTTGTAGTTATAGTGGCATAAGCATTTTTCTCCTGAATGCACTTAAATCATCAACTAGTAATTTAATTGTCACTTTGTACTTTTGTGAACTTGTCCTGTCTCTATGTGTCAGAACAAAGTTAAGTTAGTTAGCACGTCACGTTAGCACGTCAGGAAAGATCCCACCTGCGCGTACATTATTTCCAAAAGACCACTCGTCTCTAACACAATCTGCACCGTTTAGCCTCAAACTTATACCCTTCATCTTCTGTGTTTGTATCATAAAAGAGTTGAAATGAAAGTTTCAAAAAGAGCCCTTAGCTCCCTCAAGACTAAGCTTTAGTGCGGACAGAATTCATTTTATTTTAAGTAGTCATGAAAATGTGACAGTAGCTGACACAGTGCTTTATGAGTTCCGCATTAACATCTGGATGTAAATTACTGCTGTCATTCAAAAATCAGGTCATGCCTCAGCTTCTACTGTTCCTGCATCGAGGTGTAAATTATGTCCTGACGATAGTGGGAGATGGTTTCAGACATTTTGGCCTGAGCAACTTCAGCAGTGGGCAACAGCATGAAGGAGCAGACAAGAGAATAAATTGGTGATGGCAGCTTTAATAGCCTATGTTGTTGAGATGTCAACCCTGATTGGTGATTGTTGAGATCATCTGATACATGGCTTCACTTCTTAGCTTTCAGACTCAAGTCTTTGAAATGTATGAACTCATATTCTTACTCCTCGTCAACTTTGCAGTCCAACACTGAAAATTCGGACTGGCTGGAGGGGTTTGATATGGTCCTGGATCAGTTAAGGCCACAGATCAGAAGGTGCACTGCTGGTGTGCATTTGAATCACTTATGAATATACTTGCTGCAATCCTATCTCAGTCCAGACTGGCTCATACCCAGACAGCTGGAAGTTGTTTTAATGCTCAACAACTTCTCTGCGTCTTACAAATCAAAGTCAACTCAAACCCCCCCAACAAACATTTATATTTGCAGAATCGCACCTGTCTGATGGCGTACAGCAACCTTCCATAGGAGTAGACGATGACGCCGAACGGCAGGACGAGGCAGAAGGTGAACAGGCAGACAATGTACGAGATATTGTTGGACGTCTGGGTCCTCCAGTCGACCGAGCAGGTGGTTCCAGGTCCCTCGGGCCCATATTTGCTCCAGCCCATCAGTGGAGGAACAGTCCAGGCCACGGAGTACAGCCAGGAGAAGCAGATCCCTCCCAGCGCCGGGCGGAAGTCTCTGCCGTCGGCCATGGTGGGCGCCATCATGGTGCAGTACCGCTCGTAGGACAGAACGGCCAGGGATATGAGGGAGACGATGCCTGAGGACGGAACAAGTGGTCAGAGGTCATGTAAACCAGACTGAAAGATGTGATACAGAGGATGACAGGCATCTCCCTCTGCAGCGCAGTGGTGAGTGTTTCTATCTCCTGCTCTATGTTCTACAAAAGGTTTGAAGAACAACAAAAACAAAATGCTGAAGATACTGATCCTCAGAGTGCCAGCACCAAAATCTACTGATGAATATTTAGAACTGGATTAGCTTCCTCTAAATTTAGTATTCACATCATGAAATTGTTCTCAAGTTTCAGCTTCACTAATTTTACTTTTAAAACTTAAAAATCATGCCAGTGGTATTATGCTGAGTAATACACACACTCAAGAATCAATAAAACTGAGAATGCTGCTCATTCTTGTTAATGTTACTCAGTCTGTTAATTAATAAGGTAGAGTAGCACAACTGAAAGTGACAGGACTGAGTTTTAAGCACAGAATAAGCGAGTACATGAAATACGTATAGGCAGTACACAGAAAGTTAAGTGAAACTTAAGTAACAATACTGAGCTGCTTATTGTTGTATTGTTATTGCTGTCTTGTGAGACACTTGACACTTTCAAATTTGTAAAACCTTCATTTTATAAATTAAAGAAGAGAAGAAATGTCCCACATTTAAACCAGCCACAAAACAACAGATAAAGTCCTTATAGCTGCACTGATCAAACCTCGACCTGACTCAGTAGGAGACTACAGTAACTGTGTAGTAGTAGTAGTAGTAAAACTCTTTGCATACAAGTTCTGGTTTGATTTATTAAAATGTGTTGATTTTTGACCTGGACTTCGTGTGGTGTATTACATTTTTTTTCATTTATTCATTTATTTGGTTTCATAAATAAATCAAAGGTTTCAAAAATCTGAAAGCGAGTGTAGCTAAGAATTTTTTCAAAACCGAAGCATCTGTGTTCTCGTTCGCTCCAGGATAATGAGCAAGCTGCATCTCTTTCTCTGACGCTCAGCGGACAACAGAGGAGTTCATCGAGTTTGACTGACGTTCGCTGTGCTAACAAGCCACAACTCCGTACCTGTGACAGGTCAACAGCAGGATTTCCAACCTTCCTCGATCGATTTCCACTCACTTTTTAAAAACTTCTTCAACTCTGCGTCTTTGGCTCAGTGTGCAGCATATGAAACAACTCTGCTTTTTCTTGTCGTATCTTTTCATTTTCTTTATTTGCATGAACAGTGCCTCCAAACATCCCTTTGGATTTACAAAGTAATGGCATTATTCATCAGATATGCTCTAAAAAATTAACGGGGGTTTGGGCGGCTAATGTGTTTGGAGAACTGCGTTTTTAATCTTCAGCTTCCCATCCACACAAAAAATTGATTTAATTAGCTGATGGTGTTACTATTCAAACTTTGCCCCAAACCTCAAAAACTATGATAAAACTTTGACTTTGTATGAGTGAATCTACTATTATTTTCATCATTGATTCATTTTAATCCCTATAATTGTGAAAGTACCTGACTGACTGACTGACTAACAAACCACTGTGGTTTCACGGCTGCTTGGTATGCAGGGAAGCAGGAACCTGTCAGTCAGGGCCGTTGGAATTGTCCTAACTTTTCCCCCCTATACGGCGCCACTGCCAAGGTTTCATACTAACGTAAAGGCCTTCTGTCTGCTTCTGTACTTGAAAGTGAATAAAAGACTGACTGGAAGCCTGTGTCCAGATAGCTCACCTGGTGGAGGGTATACTCTGGGACTAGGCTTGGACCAGGTTAGAGTCTGACCCACAACCTCTTTTCTGCATGTCACCTTCTCTCTCTCTCTATCTCTCTGTTTCACAGTGAAAGTCATTAAGGTAAAAGCCTGAAAAAATACTTTAAAAGATGGTCTGTCTCTCACACTCATGCAAACAAAGCTGAAATCACAGCTCAGTCTCAGTCTCAGTGAGTCTCAGCCTCATTTATGTGTTTGGTGTCAGACAACATCACAGGTACATGATCAGGGTTTGACTATCAGCGATCCTGCCACACACTTTTGCCGGCTTTTTACATTTTCTTAAACATGTTTATCTCTCCATATAGTCTTCTATCCTTATGTTTGTTTGATGTCCAATACATTTTGCTTGACAGTATCTTAAAGCTTAAATTCACATGTTGAGAGGTACCATACATTGCCTCCACTTTCCCGCATCAATTGATTTGTCATTTTGTCCATAACACACAAAATCAAAGAAAACGTCAATCACAGCTTCTTAGAGCCCCAGATCATGTATTACAGTGTCTTGTTTTGTCCGAAATCTAAAGAAAATCAGACTCAGCAAGCAGCAAATGCTGAAAACTGATAAGCTGGACACTTCAAACATTTTGGATTTGTACTTTAAAATTTACATTAATGATCAGTTAATTATGAACACTGTTCATTTTCTGTTAAGTGATGAGCTGATTAATAATGGAAACACTGTTCTGAAAGTGACAAGTGTTTCTTCTTCTCCAGGAGGACTGGACCATGAGCTGTGTTTTGTGACTCAGCCTAAACTGTGAGCCAACACTGTCACCGCATCCTCAGGTCAGTTATCATTATAACCTGCTCACAGAGAAGCAGACAGCAGCACAGCCACCTTCAGTCGTCTTCTACATGCTAATCGCTAATTGATGAACATGTGCCGCCAGAGTAAATTGTTGCTCGAGTCTTAAATCAGAGCTAATCAGCACATACGAGTTTAAGTGCTGGGCCAGGGGCACTTTATCTCCATCACACTGAGTCTACCAGGGACAGAGACTTTGATTACACACAATCACAGCAACTTGATACATAATGAGGGCTTCTGTGGCGTGTTGGGTTTGGACAGCTGGCTGGGCCAGTGGGCGCACGTCTCTTCTGTTAAGCACAATGGCAAAGAGCGAGAGCCTTGAGAATAATGGAAATGATTCTGTGTGTATTTGTCCGTTCAGGCTGGATATTAATGTCAAACCTATGTGTGTGTTCGGCTGAATGTGAGTGTGTTGCCTCTATTAATGATTAATGCACTCTGGTTAGATAGAAGAGTTATTCTTGTATGGTTTATTCTTTTATACAGATAATATGCCAAGGAATTAAAATCCAGAGTCCAGAAAATCCACAGCATGATACTTATATATAGTGTAAATGCTTTACTCAAATATCACCTGTGTGTTTTATTGTAATAATTGTTTCATTATGTCTCTAAAAACTACACTAAATGAAGGTTTCTACCAAACGAATATCACTCCTTTGTAAAACTGCTTTCAGTTCATAGACATAAGTAACATAAGTGAGAAGAGCTTTATGGCTAAGTAAGTGGAAACAGCTTGGCTATAAATGGACGGTAAAGAAATCACGACACATAAATTATAGCTGCAGACGCAGGGCGATCCAAAGCCAGCAGTGATGAAAAGAGTAACGTCTGCAACACTGGTTCCAAGATTTAAACTTATTTGAGAATCGATCCCAGTCGGATCTTTGTCATGTCAGAATGTATTGATTGGTGCAGAGTGATGGTCAAATGAGCCAAAAAAAAAAAAGTTGGGATCCAATGGGCCAAAGCAATAAAAGCCAACACTTAAACATGGTATGGGTGTATTCACTATGAAGCTGCATTTTTGGATCAAGCTGAAAACCCTGTATATTACTACATCATGAAGTTAATGAGTACATGGCAGTTGCCTATTCATATATCTAACCTACATGGGTAACAGTATCATTCACATGGTGAAAAGCAACAACCAAAACAATGAGCTAAAAGAGGCTAAAGGCTTCATAGAGGAGAGGGGGACTGCAGCTTTTGGAGGTTCACTGAAATGAGCAGCGTCTTTCACGTTTAAGCCACTTGATCCATTATTAATAGATGAACGAGAATCGATTAGTCCAGCATCATTGTTTTGTTTTTGGTTTTCTTGTCTGCTGTGATGAATAATTTAATTACAGCCACTGCGGACAAAAAAGTTAATCTCTCCAACATTAGCAACTGTGTTGATGGACGTCGCCTCAAGTCTAATCTAAAGATGTTTATTCCAGAAGAGCTGCTGATGACCAAAGGCACACACATAAATCACTCACAGGATTATTATGGAGGGATTACAAGGACACCGAGAGTGTCTGAGAAACACAGACTGGGCCGAGATTATCAAATAATTGTGTAATCACGGGTAAACAAATTTGAAGAATAACAACACCCGTGGCCTCTGCGCCTGTTACAGTGGATTCTTTTAATGCTCTGCTAGCTCAGCAACAAAAGGCGGCCTCTCCTACCGGCGACCCATTCTCCGTTGCTCTCTCGTAATGATCACAGTCTCTCCTCGGAGCCTGGTGGGGATTCAGGGAGCAAATCACTCCCTGACACTGGCTTTGATTCAAACATGCTCGGCTTTGATTCCCCAGCATGCATTTTAAAGGCTCTCTCACCTGAGGCCCGATTCGTCTTAACTCCAGAGTGGTGTGGAATAGATTTAAGGTAAAATGAATGACCCAGTGTCCTGAGTCAGCACAGGAGCTAATCATCTTTCACCCTCTCTTGCATTCTTCCTCTCCATCTCGCCTCATCTAATCTTTTTCTTCGTCTCCTCTTCTTTCTCTCTTTCTCTTCCTCAATCTGAATTACCCCTTTTGCTCTTTTCCCACTGCACCCCTCTCACTATCTGTTATTCTCCCATCTCACCTCTGCCTCCCTCTTGTTCCCCCATCTTTCCACTCCAGTCTTGTTCCCGATCCAACTGATGGCAAAGCAAAAGCACTTATTCCAAATCAGGCCGTTTCTCAACTGCTGACCACACTGCACTACTTCCAACACACTGTCACTGTGTGTTAACATGCATTTACTCTAAGTAATCCTGTTACTGGTGGCTTTCTGGAGTAACTTAATTTCTTCAAAGTCACATTACAAAAAAAAAGAAATCTGGTTTCTGTAATCAGCTTTAGGGGATTAGTGAAACCTGATTTCTGCTGCTAGATTTCTGGTGAGGAAAGGTTATTTCTTGACCGTGTCAAAGCATAATTTTACATTTGTGCTTGATGAAAATTTCAGACAGGGAAGGGATCACTGAATAAAAGAAAACAGCCATGCAGGTAACGGCCAATTATTTTTTATTATTGCTTGATTAAATGTTTAGTCCATGAAATATCACAGCAACAGTGAACATTTACCAAATCCTTCACCTGTTGCCCTCTGCGGTGTTGTGACAGACAAAGGGAGAAGTAGAGAAGAAGAAAGAGGTGGTAAAGAAAGAGAGAATGGAGGGAGGGGGCATAAAGAAGAGCTCTATGACTACATGTATAAGGTTTTATTCTGGGGAGTGACCTGATGAGGCTTGATTACAAGCTTCCCAACAGCTCCTGGCTGCATGGTACAGTAGCTCTGATGTTGTCTGGGTAATTGCAGTGGGGCAGACAGTGTCTCATTAACAAACAGAGCTGATTCCATCTCGGCTCCTCCAGGCAGAGGGTTTTCCCTCAGTCCTGCCAAACTCAGTGGATCTCTTATATTTTTGCAGTCCTGAGTGTGATATTGTATCTTTTATCCAACTGAACACAGTAATGTGTTTTCCTACATTGCACTGCTGCACTGGAGAGGCATTTTTGTTCATTTGTGCTTTTTGGGGGGGACTTTCTGTATTCTGTAATTTCACCTTTTTACATAAATAAGCCTGGACAGAAGTGGTGCACTTCAGCACAGTAAGTGTCTTTGCGTAGATGCTGTAATTTGAGCTAATGGCCAGACACTGAACACAGGGAAACCTGGCTTTACTTTGCGCCCATGTACATCAGCACAGAGACACTGGGAAGCCACTTGCATTTAGAGAAGATGCTCAAATGTGATGCGATGCACTTCACACAAAGATATACTGCAGCTAAATATGCATCCTAAAGAGGTGATACAATTTGAGCTTCATCTCCTCCTCAGGCTGCTATTTTCTCCACTTAAAGTACAATCCGCTGTGAACTCTGAAGAGTTCAAACTCATTTTTGTGAGGATCACATCCAACAATGTTCCCTCTTCTAAGAAGTAACTCTCTCGCATAACAAATTATATTTTTTCCCATTAACTTTTCCTTCTTTTTTAAATAAACTATTACGTCTCCTATTTGTGCAACTGCCTACAAGCTTTTCATCAGCCGGCACACAATGTGAAACAATTTGACCCTAAAGGTTATGTCTGGCCTTTTTTAAACTGGGCTGCACTGCTCTCCTTTTTTTCCTCCACAATATGATCAGTTCTTAGCAAACTGTCATCAATCACTCATTGCTCACATAAATCCTTCATGCTGGAGGACTCATCCCTCCATCCCAGTTGCCAATGTCCAGCCCAGTCCAGAGCTCAGTCTCTAAAGCCTCCAAGTCAGCTCTATTTCAACTGTGAGCCTTTGATCTCAATTTTGCTGAGATTGGTGGCTGCTTGTTTATTCTGCTGCCACTCCTAAAGAGGCGCCACGGAGCAACTGTCTGCAAATTTAATCACACAAGTTCTCAGGTCATGGATAAATTGCAGCTATGAAGTGTGCATGTCTCATTACAGCTTGAGGCTTTCAGGGTTGTATTGGAAAGCTATTGGCCCCGTCATTAGCCGAGCAGCCGAGTTATGGAGAAATTCTTCAGTTTGATGGGGAAGAGATGAGAAAACTCCACCCTCACTGAAAACAATACGACCAGAGAGGAGATTTAACAGCAGCAGTCCCTCGCTTCACCTCAAGTCCAGACTCTGATGAAAAAAACGACGACACTTTACTACGTCTTACTGAAACGTCCAGTCTCCTGAGGGGAAATAAATTATTCATGAGTAACAACATCACCTCAGTGTGAGTCCACCCTCCTAAGAGAAAACACCTGATTTAAAGCAGCACCAGCAGCCTGCTCCACCTATAAGTTCAAGTCCAGACTCCGAAAACACAAAAACAGACCAGAGTAGAACATCACTGCAGTTCACCATAGGCACCATGGGAAAAAACCAACAGCTTTAAGGGCAGCAGCACTTCTCTGTAGTGCACAGAGACGCATGTAACAGACTGATTAGTCGCTTACAAATGCTCTCAAACACAGAAAACCCTCATGAGCAATAAGAGAACTCATTAACACCATGAAGACGCTGACAAACAGTAAGATCTCTTCATACCCCCCACTCCCACTCCGCCCTGTGTGCTGCACTCTGGTGTAAAATTAGCATCCTGTGGTTTCTGAGCAGATGGAGTGACATGAATCAACCCTGGACGGTCATTAGAGGGACTATCCTGAACCTGAAAGGTCAAAGGTTTGATCCCACGGCTCTGTCTGCACAAACCTGCACCAGACACAACCAAGGATCAAGATAAGAGCCTGACAGGTGGATTTATGATGCAATATCATCAGAAATGCTTTTTCCGTGTTGTAATGATATATATTTTTTAATTCATTTTCTCTCCAGCCGCCCTCCCTCTTCTAAAATGCATCGTCACATCTGGAACCAAATCTGAATTACGACACGTTACCAGATCCTATTAGGGTTTATGTCCCTGAAGGAAATTCAGTTTGCGAGCTTAGCAAAGCTGAACATAATCAGCAGTGAGCAGCACATTACACCTTCACAACTTAATAGGATTTTAATTGAAATTAACCGCAGAATTAAATGGGTTTACAGGATTTTAATCATGTTACGTTTTGAGTGAGTTTTGCTGCAGGCAAGGAGTGAGCACTTTCCTCTGGCAAGCAGCTGCAGGAGGTAAATATGTTTGGCAGCAAAGCAAATAAAACACAGAGGAACTGATGAGCCTAAATTGATTGATTTTTCACGTTTAAAATTCTTGAAAGGTCAAACTGGACAAAAGGACATCCTGGAGTCAAGACAGTGTCCAGTAATTACACACAGTGACTGACAGGAGAAATTAAGTGGCTACAAAAATCAATATTTCATCTCTTCTTCTCTTGATAGAGGTGAAGAAGTCACGCGAAAACAGAAAGATAACATTTAAAGATTTCAATCTGGATCAAATGGGCTGGAAGGTGTTGTTCTGCTTCATTCAGTCTGGTGACGTGTGCCAAAGATAAATGAAAACACACTTACCCAAACATGCGTTCACGAACCCGTACCAAACGCACCCAGCGCGTCCGATCAGCCACCGCCCCTGGGTGCTGGCTGCGAAGCTGAACGGGGTGCCCAGCACGCTGACCAGCAGGTCGCTGGCGGAGATGCTCACCAGCAGGAGGTTCATGGGTGTGCGCAGGGCTCGGTACCGGCAGAACAGCGTGAGAACCAGGAAGTTACTGAGGAACCCGAAGGTGCCGATGAAACCGAGGCACACCGCCACCACCAGATGCCCCGTTGGGCTGAGGGACGGAGGAGGCAGAGCGCCGGACACCTCTTCGTACGCATCCGTCGCCGTGGCTGCCGTCTCGCCGGCTCCTCCCCCAGGACAATGCGCGCAGCTTAAGCTCACGTTGGAAACGATCATACCGAGCTGAGCCGCGAAGTTTGGACCAACCCGAAGTTTTCACTGCGGGACGGAACCATCCGCTCTCTGTGCGTTAAACTCGCTCAACCCATCTGGAGAAGCGAGGGCGCACGGAGGAGTCCTGCGAAGCGCCGTGCGCGCATCTGGCACCGTTTTCTTCAAGACAGGAGAAATTTGTCAATGCTAAGCTATATCCAACCCGACAGAGCCAGTTGGCGAGTGAGTGAGGATTCAGAGAGCAGAAGCCGGTGGCACGTTAGGTCCGCCCCTCTCCACCGTGCGCTCCGGGTCCGGAGAGGTGCGCTCCCTTATCTTGCGCGACCACCGGTTCAGCGCTTATGAGCGTGAGCTTTTATCACCCACAGCGCCCTTAACAGGGGGGCAGAAGCTCTCAGGATGAGGCGCCGGGGTGGGGTGTGTGTGTGTGTGTGTGCGTGTGTGTGTGTGAGCACTAAACCATTATCGGACCTGCAGACACTAGTGATGGAAGCGTTGCGTAACAGCTTTTCTTTTCTTTTTTTTTGTTTCAGCTAAAAACAAGCAGCCAATTTAGAGAAACAGGGCCAGCAGCTGTGTGACAGGTGCATGCACACAAGTCTGTGGAAAGAAAACCCTGGTGATCGATCCAGCAACTCCTTTACACACATTTAATTAAAAAAAAATCAGCAATCACTCATGTCAGGTTTGCAGGAGAGAATCCATGCTGCCTGACATGAGATCAGTATTTTATAGCCTCCGGAACAAAGACTGATTTCTTCTGAGTTCATGAAATACTTTGTCTTGACTAATCATTATTTCAAATAGACAGATAGATAGATATTTATTTGCCAATTTCTGGGTGATTTATTAGCTGATTGTGTCTCAGCTGGATGTCAGGAGCAAGGAAGTGTAATTAACTGTCAAAAGCATGGGAATCAATGGTGTTCGCCTGCTTCCAGCCTTTTCTTTCTCCCTGTGTGAGTCCTGGTGTTGCTCCTGCTGCTCTATCTTATTCTCACTTGTTGCACATGTGTTTTTTTTTCTCCCCCTTCTCTCCTTTGACAGGAACACAGATGCAAACACATTTGGCCATTTCAAAGGAAGCCAGACTTCTTTTTCAGGCTCTAAGGAAAAGAGGACATCCAGTGACAGCCAGATATTTCCTTTGCAAGTCCTTGGATGTAAATGATACATGTCTTCATGCCCCTGTTGACACCTGCTGTATACATGAGTAAGCTCGCACATTTTATATAAGGCAGGCGAATTGAAGAATTTCCAAGTGCTGGTTGCCATATTTAGACGTTTAAATTGATTTCTGCGTGACGAATCACGTGACGCATCAGCAGGGCTAAGTGGAGCATCGAGGTCCAGGTCCCTAAAACGTCTAGAACAGCACTGGATTCAATCCGTGATCAACCTTCCAAGCAGAGTGTGGATCTTCAGAGTGTGGGTGATGTGATTCTGCTGCTGGGTGGGTAAATGCATTTGACATGTTTGGTCACTGGTATACACACGCACACAGTATAAATAGAACTTTTGTCCATCCACAGGGCATATAAGGGTGTAACTAGTCATTATTTTCAGTCAGGAGGTATGGTGTTTACTGATTATTCCCTCCAGTTAATAAAAATGCACACTATCTGCCAAGCTTCACTTTCCACTTGACTGTGCGAGGGGCACATGAGGCGATGGAGGTTTCCATCAGATGTAAATCATGAGGTGTGAAATCACTCACCACGGACATAAAGGCTTCATTATCTGCACATCGAGGAATCTCTCACTAGGAAAGCATCAACATGTGGGTTTTTTTTAAGCTGTTAAACAAAGACCCAATTATGTCAGGTTTCTGTGAAATGGGAGCAGTCAGATAAAATGCTTGGCCTCACATACTTATGATGCAGTTAACGTGCTGAAACGCACACACTTCACACGTGTTGCTCACCCACCTTCTTGTCTCCTTTACTATTCCTTTGATTTCGAATGTAACCTTGCCAACAGATGCACTTTTGCACCTCCAGTGAGAAATGAATTATTAACGAACCAAAATGAGTTAATTTAATGAAATTTGCCTCATCAAAAATATTGCAATGTTCATAAAAACTTTAGTATGGGACACATTTTCCTGCACTTAAGTGTGCATTCTCATCATTAAGAGTATGTTACTATATCTCCCTGTGCATTATGCATGAGGCAGAGTTTTCTTTAAAACTTTTTTTTTTTTACAAATAATCAGAGCTTTTCCTGTAGTTTACTATTATTTTTGAGCCAGTGTAACACAACAGAAATGAATGAATGAGAAGAAAGTCTAAACTTGACATGGCCATTTTACACTCTCTGGAGTTTGGGACATTTATGGACCATTAAAGACTCTAGGACATTATATCCCAAATGGAAGTCTTGCCAAGAGCTTCAGCCTTTGTTATATTTATAAGACATTATAATTCACCCTGTGAGCAGCAGTACTCCATCAGAGAAGACTGGACTACAGAGCGACTCGGTATCAGAAAAAGGCAAGCTCCTTTAAATCTATTGATCTTTTTTGATTTTGTTTTCACTGCTGCAGGCGTAAACAATGTCTATTAGCATTACTAAATGATTACTGATAGACTGATAGACTATTGGATCTTGAATAAATAAATAAATCTTCATGGCACACAATGATTATTTAAATGATGTGCTGCAGGTCCTCATATGTGGTAGTGTTTTTAGTGTACTAGTGCATTTTTAACAGTTTTGTCTGCTGATGGAGAAAATGGTCCACATGAGTGAAGACCTCTTCGCTTAAAAGCGTAGCGACCAGATATGGAGTGGACATCCCATATCAGCGGTGCTGAAGAAACCTGTCCCACTTACACAAAGTCGGGGCCACGCTAAAGGCTAAGAGATGAAGCTATCAGACTTTTCTGCCACCTCATGGGAAATATCAACTCCCTGGCAACAAGTGTGAAGAACCGGTGAGTATACAGACAGTATAGTCACATGAGTTTCAAAGAGGCCTGGTTCAACAGGAATACTATATATATAGATATAGATATAGATATAGATATAGATATCAGGGGATTTTAATGATTTTGCTCTCCACTCTCAGTGTCTTCACTCAGTTTGTTGACTGTGCCACAAGGGAAAACAAACAAGACACCTAATCTGCTTAAACTGTACCACCACTTGGCAGAATGGTCAAATGCACCACAGACTACATTAACTTCTGTATAGACACTGTAATGTCAACAATGACTGTGCACTGTTCTCCAAACAACAAACCTTAGATCCCCCGTAACATCAAGACCCTGCTCAAGGAGAACAAGGAGGCCTTCAGGGATGGAGAGAGGGAGAAGCTCAGGTGTGCAACATGAGCTGAAGAGGAGATTAAGGCAGGCGAAGGAGGACACTGCAGCACAACAACAACAGCAGAGAGGTGTGAAAGGGGATGAGGACCATCACTGGCTATAAAGAGAACAGCCAGGCAACATCAGGTGACGTGGACAAGGTCAACAAGTTCAACGCATTGTGCAACGGGCTTGACACAACCTCACCATCCATCCACACCAGTACACCACAGCCATAAAAATCATTTCCTGAAGAGAAACGCACAGGTTGGTAAAACAAAGGCTTGTGTGTGTTTGCCTCTGTGTGTGCGTGTGTGGGTGATGACGAGCTCTGTCTGCATGAGGTTTGTTGACATTCAAACAAAAATCGTTTTTCAAAAGGAGCCACAGTGTGACAAACGAAACCATTTCACCTCCTAACCTGACTTTAAGTAAACAAAGCTGAACCCCAACAAGCAGCTCACACATAAATTGATCTTCACTCTCTCCTCCTTTTCAATTTGAAATGTGGATTTATGGACACACACACACACACACAAACAGCCAATATTCCATGACAAGCTGTGGCTAGATTGGTGCTAAGAACTTGAGGTTTATCAGGTGACCAGGGATGAAAGCTCAGTCTGTCTGTCAGGTTGATGTAGTTTTACCTGAACCTGCAGAGAAGATGCACCTGCTTCCTGGGTGGACCAACGAGTATCACACATTGTAAAAGCATGTGTTTTACTGCTGATAGGCTGATCTACCAAACGGATGATGGACTGACTAACTTGCTGGCTAATTTATTGATGATCTCAATGACTAACCACCCGTGACTGAATTGCTAATTTACTGATTTATTAAAATGTTAACTGCCTGAGCGGGTTATTGATTGACAGATTGATCTGCTGTGCAACTGACTGGCTTACTGTTTGTCTCACTGATTCAACTGGTGATCAGTTAGCTGGTAAACTATCCCATTGATTGACAGATTGACTCACTGACTGAAGACGTGTTCACTGGCTGGCTGGCTGACTGTAATTCATGCTAATTAATATTTTTAAGGATATGCAACCGTGCATGTCAATCAGATGTATATTTTCTTGACTTTCCCTCGACAGCTTGTTAAATAGTCATCACGTTCCAGCAGCAGGCCAAACAGAGGCAAAACAAAACAGATAACAATCAATGCGCTTACATTGCAAATGGATTGTTAAAACCACAAATGGGCTTGGTCAGGTTCACAAAAGTAATCATCATAATTCATGAAGTTGCCACAGAGTGCATACAAGCAGACAGGCGGTTTAAACCGATGGAAACAGGGTAAAACCTAACTGTAGCCACAGGAGCCTACAGTCTTGACATTTCTAGGTCGAGCGGCGGACATGAAGTGGTGCGGATTCATTATATCTGATCTCCTGCATCACTTATCGGGTATTACCTCAACATGGAGTGCAACATATCGGAGTAGGTTTGATAGATGAAGGTCATGAGATGAACTGAAAAACACTGCAGCTTTCAGACAAATGTGCATCATAGAGGGAGCATTATGTCTGGAGGTAAGCGGAGGGAGAGTAAGTGTAATGTTTTTATTATTTAGCTATTTAGTGAAATATTTATGCAGTTAATGTTGTGATTAGTAGTGTTTGTCAGTTTGTCTTATGTTATTTAGCAGAATGAGCTGTTAATGTGCTGACTCGAGCCACAGACTGACAGTTATACATTAAGGAGTAACAATCATCCATCCTGACTGTATACACTGGTTGTCCTGTCCATGCCCTTAGATGCTACAACCTTTGTCGTCATGGTTACAGCGTTAAAAGTACAGTTAAGCTTACATTTAGGACAAGATCACAGTTTGATTTGAAATAAGAACTTCTTTAGGTCCATAAGACCTTTGTCGCCATGGTTACAATGATAAAAATGTAGTTAAGGTGGGTCATGGAGAAAGGAAACAAAATTGGTTGTCCATGATCCCTCCCAGCCTTCCTTCAACTCTGACTTTGGCAGTCTTTGTAGTATGTGAGCTGACTTTCTCTTTCGGACCACTGTAATTAATACAACAGATAGAGGTCACCTAACAATAAAACACAGCTACAGGCCATAATAAGCTGGTAGCACAGACGACCATGGGGTCATTTTTTACAAGAGGACAGTCTCACAAAAACTAATTATGAGATCGCAGATTGAAAAGAATGAATAGCGGTGAGGATGGCGAGGAGGCAGTCCTTGAAAAGATCCATCTGGCCATCTCGGGGTTAATGTGTAAGCTTGGGGAAAGCTTGCAGCTAAGTTTTCCCTGCACATGTGCTAATTGAGCTGAAAAGCAAAGACACAGTTTCTGCTATTTAAAGGTAATTGTGGGGCACTGGTCTCTAGGGTTACTGAGGGGATACAGCTATGTGGAGAAGTGTGCTGTGTAGGTTAACAGCCAGCGAAAGGAGCGCAGGAGGCGAGGGCTTGTTGTTTCCAGACAGAAAAGACACAGAGAGGAATGCTGGAGCTTTCAATTTGTAGCTACCATAAGTTCAGGTAGGATAAAGAACAGCTTTCTGCATGTGTGTGTGTGTGTGTGCAGGTATTGAGGTGATACACAAAGAGCCAATGTGAGAAAACGAAGAGTTATGTGGATTCATTGTAGCATTAATTGTTCTCAAATCAAAGCTCTAATATGCAGTTTTTCCACATTAATAATATATAAGTAAGATTTATTATAAGACAGCAGGTGCTTGCAGACAAATTAATTCAGATTCCTTTGATGTTCTCTGCATTACAAGATGTATACAAGATGTGTGTGTACATGGAGGAGTGTGTTTTTGTCACGATCCCACCCCCGTGAGCGCTATGAACCCTGTGTTCTATTGAGTTTTTAGTGTGAGTGCTGTTTTGGTTCTCTTGTGCTCCCTCTCTTTCTAGCTGTGGTCAAACAGTCAAAAAACCTCTTTTCCCAACCACTTAACCTTGACTTCTATTTAAAGTGTAATGAGGTCAGAGAATTCACGAAGACTTTGGAAAAATTGGACATAACTTACATTCGGCTATGTGACTGTATGACAGCAGATGTCCCCTTGAATGTTGCCTCCATAAGGAACTGTGGGACGCCATTATCTCCGCTCCTTTCATGAAAGATGGTCCAGTGTCTCCTATGCACCAAGAGATAAGATAAGAAAAGAAGTATTGAGAGGTTGCCACTTAAATACTTCTGGGTCATTTCACTCAGTCAGGAAAGTTTGCCGTCCACTGGAGGTGGAGAACACCTGTCTGCAATGTCGTCAGGAAAATCCTGCTGAGAACACACCTGTGGAGGATCATCATTAGTGCTTTAATTAAGTTGTAGCATGTAGGTTGTCTGTAAGTGTAAATGTGAGTGTGAAAGGACCCAGTGATGGACTGTGGACCATCACAGGGTTGTATATGTGTAGGAGGAAGTGCTCGGGTCTATATCTTGGATACGATAATGCACAAACCGCATTGTATTTAAACATTTTAACTAGGAACAAATCAATGTGTCATTTCCATACTGAATCAAGTGCATTTAAATATCCGCTGTAGGTTGGAGAGAGAGAGAGAATGTGAACCTCAAGGCTAATAATCAATCAACATTAGCAAATCAACCAAAGCTGAACCTGATTACAGGTGTGAGTTTTAGCTACTTTAACTTAATTTGCTTTGAAAAAAACAAACAAACATACAAAAAAACAACACTTGATCTTTCTAATCATATGAAGCATCTGTTGAAATGAAGGACAATGTATGCTTGGCACGTACCTAACCCTAACCCTTGCCACAAGTTCCCAGTACTCTGTGGGTCAAAAATTGATCTCCAAAAGGTTATACATCCATCTCCCACATCTATAAATTCACAGATCACTGTCTATGAATTCAGCTGAAATAACTCCATAAACATGAAACAGAATAATCAACAACATGACGAACAACATCAGAGTACCAGCCAAAGGCTTAGGGGAATCAGTGGAGCTGGCTGACAGCTCTGTTCATGAGTCTATTGTATGCAAATCATGGTGCATGAGGCATTGTGTCCCACCATGGACACCACAGAGGAAGCCACTGCTCTGCAACACAAACAAACCAAAAAAAAAAAAAAGAAAGAAAAACTTCATAGCAGTACTGAAGCTTGGCGCTATAAGGTTTAATTATTTGGGAAGTTCACGCAGCACTATGTGTGACATAAAGTGGGCAGTAGATGACAGGAAAACTATTTCCCAAAGGTGAAGGAGAGTGGAGGGAGCATCATCATGGCCCTGGACAGCCCATCATCACTGAAGGGAGAATGAATTCCCAAGTGTGTGAAACTGTCTTCCAGGATTATATCAGAAAACACTTCACACTTCAAATTGGTGCCAGTTTTTGCAGGGGTTCACGTACTCTTCCCTCCAGAAACTGTGCACATGTAGCGACTGCGTTCAGTAAAGATGCAAAAGATCCAAATTGTTCATGTGTTATTAGTTAAAGCATATTGTGTTTGTTGGAAGTTGTGAATTTGATTATGACCGGATCACATTTTATGAGCAGTTAATGCAGAAAACCAGGTGTCTCCAAAGGGCTCACTCACTTTTCCTCACCACCATTTAAAAATGTAAGTCAACACTTCTGAATTGATATTTTTTCAGTAGTTGTTGTTTTTCTCAGGAAGAAATCGTCTCAACTGGTCTAGAAACAAGAATCTGGATTTGTGTTAGTGTTAAGGAATTAATAGCTGAATATGCAACAGACAACACATCGAATTAAAATCATTATTCAACGTAGTATTGCAGATGTAGTAATTCTCACTATCTGCTTCTGTGGCCGAGCATGTGTGGCTGCGGATCACCTCGGCCTCAGGCTGGACGTCATTTATGTACATCAGGATGAGTGTGGGGTCAGGATAATACTTCCTGCCTCAAGGCAAAAAAGGCTTTCACTGACTAAAGAACAAGGGTGGATAAGATACTCTTTTGTCCTTTTAATTTCCTTCATTTTTTACCTGAAGGTGATATCAGTAAAGTTTTTTAATATCGCACAATTATTGAACTATTTTTTTAATTAGGGTCATAAACTGGTCTCAGTAAATTGTGATTTTATCACTACTTTATGTCAGAAAGAGTTACGGATGTCTTGGTTAGATCTTTGCTGATGTGATGTGTGAGTAAATGGTGTGTTTTTGTGTGTTGCAGCCATCAGCTGAGATGTGTTAGACAAATCTGAATCTGAAATGCACTTGTGTCTTTCATAAAACAGACAATAAGAAATAATGTCGTAAAATGCAACCAGTTTCTCCCACATGGTGGACTCAGTCATTAACTTCTAAATTTCAGACAAGTTTCTTACAGTGTTTACAGGGACGAACAAAGCACATATTGAGAAATGCAGACAATATAGGCTATAATAAAGTGTTTAGTGTTTAGTACATAGCTTCAAATTCAGAAAATATCTCCACATACACACACACACCTTACTCCACTATCTTGAAGTTAAAAAGGAACTATCCAGGATTTTTACATATATGCTACATTTTCATCTTAATTAAACAGCTTCAGAGTAATTGTGATGTTTAGATAAATGACTTGTAACTTGTTACAGGGAGAATGGAGGCTCTCTGCCTTCCACCTATGTGTCTTGGCCGGAAACCAACCTTGTAAAATCGGTGCCACTGACCCAGTGTCCCAGCTCTTGTCTCAGCGACGCAAACACGACCATAATATCTTGTTTATGACAAGACTACACAAATATACAGATCGTACCGTGTGTAAATAATGATATCCACCGCTCCATGGATTGCTTTTGTCACCGACTTTGTTGAAAACAAACGTGCATGGCCGGGAGGAGGGTTAGCAAAACAGCGGGAAAGCGACCGGACTTGCATAGTTCTCCTTTAAGTGTTGGTTGCTTGGTAACATATTACACTAGGTGAGAGGGGAGCAACCTAACACATTTTGGTTTGGGCTGAATAATTTAAAAAAAAATTAGTTAGATTAATCATGTTTTTATACAACCAAAACACCCCTCTCTGCTACCACTGAACAGCCGTTGCCTTTTTCTAGCACCTAGGCGTCTTATACAGTGCCGAGAAATGGCAAAGTGAAATGTTACAGTGTACCCCATGGATGTGGGCACATGTAGCCTACACAATATGTCTTATTTATTGAAGAAACTTTGTTCAAAATGAACAAGAGTCAAAGAGTAAACGGCAATGTAGCTGTCAACAAAGTCTGAATCGGCCTGTAGGATGTTTCATTGTCGTTGTGTGTAACAGGAGGGTTAGTTACAACCAGCCCCGCTGTTTGCCATTTTATTAAAGCCTAGCTAACGTTTTCTAGGTGGTAACATGGTTTAAAGCAACTTTTTGTTTTAGTCAACAAAACAATTAATAAGATCATACACAGTTGAATTCAGGGACTTAACACAAGCAGCTCAGTTATTGAAAGAGAAGTATGACAAAGGAATTTACTTATGTCGACTGAAAACACTCTTTATCGTTGAACTTTGTTGAATCACGTCCAGTGAAAACTGGCAGGTAACCATCTATTAGTTTTGTGGGTAACTGGCCCGAAGCATTTTGAGAGGGACCTCATGTAAGCACTTGAAATGTCCGTGTTACAACTGACCCCGTATTAGGACTATAAAGACATCCAAATCGATTCATGTCAATGCAGTGATGCATTTACTTGTGCATATGCAAGTTAGTTAACCACAGTGTCATTTACTGGGGAAAGCACAAAGATGGGGCAGTAGGTGGGAGATAAATCTTATTACTGACCAGCTGTATTCAGCCTACATTTATGTTTTTAGAATAGCTAACCAGGTTAATGTAGTGCATGAAAACATGTTTTTTAATGTGAAAAACATATGAATGCCTCATTCTTCTTTTATCCTATCACTCTGTTTTTTAATAAGAAAATATCCCTAGACTCTGCAGCAACTGCAAGCAGTCAGTCAATGTAAATGTTAGGTTTTCATATTTGGGAGTAAATATGCTTCATGCTCACAGTAATAGGAAGATATATTTATTTCCCCATGAAGAAACACAGAATTTAGCTCACTAATGGAAAATTCAACAATCAAGGCTCTTCCCCAGGGATATATGATATCGTCTCACACCCCTTCATCAAACCAACCCGGCATCAAACCGAGAATGACCAAAGACATTTTTTATTAAAGAGATCCAAATGAAATGCTTTTGGTGTTCCATCTGAATGATTTTCTTGCTGTCAGGCTAATAAATTGATGATTGAACAGGAGAGTAATAGAAGAGTGGCCAAGGGAAATGAAAGAGAGACCAGGGTAAACTAAATATCCCTCAATCAAAAGTTTTCATTTTTTTATTTTTTATTTATTCCTATTGAAGAAGATGGGCAAAACTGACAGAGGGGGATGAAAGGGAGTTGTGTTTACTTGGACTCTTTCTTTCTGTCCTTCTCAGGTTCTTTCTCCCACCCTGCCAGGGGACCCGTTTGGCCATGAGTGAGTGGCTGAGCTGGGAAAAACATCAGTATCCATTTATCCACACCATTACCCACATCTACCACCGCCACACGCACACACAGTTCAGTCACCACAACCTCTGACAAGTGCTGGCATGTGATTACAGAGGACCATAGGAGGAAGTACAGTCACACTCCATTGTTGTTAGGGGAAATTAACTGTGACTTTCAGGAAAGGTAAACAGTCATGTATGTCTCAGTTTAACCTTGAAATTGTTTACTAAAACCACAGGTACTAGTCATTAAAAGCACTAATCTCAAACTGCAGCATTGCATAAATATGGATGTGTTTCACTTTTGTACGCAGGATAACCAATGATGTTTGACAGTGACAAATTGTTCAAGGATTTGGATGGTTTTTCAATTTTTAAGACATAAAATAGGCTTTGATAGTTCATTGCAAATCAGTATTACAGTTCCACAAGTCTGTGAAGTTTCTGCGTTTGATTTATGGCGTATGCACATCGGAAATATATAAATAAATGATGAATCAAAGCAATTCAATTAAGCTGCAGATCATTTCCTCAATTCAGTGAATAGTCCTTGTTAGACAATAGTGACATAAGTAAGATATAACCAAACATGATGTATACATGTTGCATGGATCACCATAGTAACCAATCATCCATATTATTGATATGTTGCAAGATACAACCAATCAATTCATGAATCAGCTTCACTCAAAGTAGGCAGGAGACCAGGTTTCCATTGGAACTGATGTTCTTCATGTGTTTCTATGTACTGATGTGTTAAAGCTTCAGTAGGTGCATTTCTCTTTTCACAGTGTTTTTGGGTTGTATGACCCATTCTTGTGAATGTAATATCTCTAACACCTTGAAGCAATTTCTTAATCAGGTACAAGCATTCACTTGGAAGGATGAACTGATTGATCAGATCACTGACTGATCAGAATTTTGTGGTCAAAGGTCAAGGTCATGGGGAGATCACAAATCATGGTCTAGGCCTTGTGAACATGACATCTCAGTAACAAACTAACTTTTTTCATAAATGATCTGCAGGTTCTTCTCGTCACAGCCAATTCAATTTTAGTAAGGGTCAGAAATTAATAGGGTCATGGGGCTTTTCACCCCCATGCCCTGAAAGTAATAATGAGCTGAGACATGCTTTAGAGTCTATTTCTTTTTCCTTTTTTGGTCCCATATTTCAACACATCCATTTTTTTTAAGGACTTGTCATGTATTCATGGATGAATGTGACTTATTTTCCCCTGTGGGCCATCAAACGTGAGTCATAGGGAGTGTATGACCAGTCCCTGGCTATTTTTTTGGGGGGGGGGTTACAGGTACTTTACAGGAGAATACAGGATCTTTTAAGGCAAAAAGATAAATAAAATAATTTTGCTTCCACCTTATGCAGTCAACAACATCCTGAACCTGTTCAGCAGTGCGACCTTGTAGAATCAGCACAAGCTAAAGCTAGATAGATTCAAGAGCTGAAAGGTGCACTCCACCTGTTCACTATTGTCCAGAGGGGTAACCTTCATCCTGCAAACTGTGGAAGACTCATCGCCTGTACTGTGCGCCTCGTGAGATTAACATACACACAATAACGAGCTGTAGCTGCAAACCTTTACATTCGAGCCCCTGATCTAGGACTATGTACAAACAAGAGAGGAAGCTAAGCAGCGTATGACAAAAGGACACTTTTAAAGGAAAGGTTTTCAGCTTACATCATTATCACAGCCACTGGAGCAAGGAGAATAACTCCACCAGGTGTGTATGCAAAGACTTCACATATCAAATATTATACACGTTGTCTAATCATGAACCGAATAAAAGTAACCAACCAATAAAAGGCTGCAAGTAAGAAGAGTAAGATTTGACACCAGGGACCATCCTGATACCTGGAGGGGAGTGGCTCTACTTTAGTTGTGCGTTATGCTCTATTAAATGATGTTTAAACATTCATCTGATAAACGATATCCAAGCTGGTGAATGTAGAATTAATTAAGTCATGTTTTTCCAGCAGCCTCGCATTGATTTTTTCCCCATATAATAAGTCAATAAGAAGATATTAGTGAGATTTCCCACTTGACCCATGACGTGATCCATTTTACTTAAAGAGAGATCATTATAATTGAAGGCGAGTAATACCCCCCTGCCCTGCAGATGTGTTTAAACTGTGGGTGAGCAACACAGGGAGCCCCGCTCACATCTGACTGGGTCATGAGTATCTTCGTGTGAATAAGCAAAGAGAGAGGAGCATAAGATAAAGGCTTAACTGGGGATAAATAAAGCCTGAGACCTCCCTGAGGATGTGGAGCAGGCAGACAATTTCACTCTCCCCCTTCACCTGAAGGGAGGAACAGAACCTGGCAAACAGCTTCAGCCACATACTCACTCTGACAGTCAATAACACCAGAGCCCAAACTTACTCCTCTTTATTGCTCCACCACTGCACTTCGACGTTCGTGCAGCAGAGAACCTGTCGTCAGGAGACAACCATCCATGAGCAAAAGGTCACAGGTTTGACCTCTGCAAGGCCTAAAGCTCCCTAACCCTTTAGTCTTTGTAGCCTGCACATGTACAAATCAATGCAAGAACAAACAAACCACAACAAAGAAGTAGTAATAGTTTTTAAAACTGGCTCAGAAGCTGGCCTCAAAAGCAGACTGTGTTTGATCAAAGGAGAGGTAACACGAGGGATTGTCTGGAGGGAAACAAAGTTGAAGCGCTGTAAAGGAGATGTAAGGTTTGCCATCGCTCTAACAACAATATAGCCTCTGCAGTAGTGGAAAACTCAGTAGCAGCAGCAGCCAGGGGCCGAGTGCGGACCAGGTTTTTCTCAGGTCACTCAGGGGTGAGAGATTAGATTTCTGTTGGGTACAGATCAAGTAACGCTTTTGTTTTCCAAAAAAACTCTTCACACAAACCACTTTCCCTCCCAACATAACCTGGCTTTTATCTTAAACACTGAACCCTTTCACATTTTAACTGATGTCACCTGTGTGATCAGCCTAAGTGGGTGACCGCAGCGGAGGGCAGGGGCTCTAATGCTGTATGAGGAACGGTTATTGGGACAGCACTTTGTGAAATCACATCGTTCCTGGGCAGAGGTATTTCTGCAGCCAGCTAATGTGATCGAGGCTCATGTAGTACAACTGAGCTTTTTTTGTTCACTCCTCTAAATAAAAAACTGGTCATACCGTGTTACCAACAGACGCACTTTGGGCAAATTTAGATGAAAACAAGTCATGGCTGTTCCTTAATTAAACAGATGACTGAGCACAGTCCTCGGTGTTGTGTATATCAACTTGTTTGTTCCAGTTTTTTCTTTTTTGTGATGATTGAATTCAAGTTCCCTTGGCTGCAAAGCGTTACAAATTGCACGCTATCGAATCAAACAAAGTCTGAATAATTGCAGACAGAAACAGAAACTGTGTGGTATAAGTGCTAAAAAAAAAAATCTGTCACAGATTACTCACGCATCTGATGATTTCACAGTGAGATTGCCCCTTAAGCCCTCAAAGTCCTGCCAGGATTTCATTTCCAAGTTAGACGGCATCGGGTGTTTGACTTTCCAGCAGGTCGGCCCGTGCTTCACCTTTTCAGGCTTTCAGAGGAAAACTGCAGGGAAAACCAGCGTGATAGCCTTCAAATACATTTTAGAAATAAGGGGACAAATAGGTTTACTAAGAACAAGAGAACTTAGGCCTTAAAAGGAGAAATGTGTGTGTGTGCGTTTTGTTTGTTTGTTTTTTGGGAGAACCCTTTTACTTTCTTCTTCTCGCACCTCGGTCCTTCGCTCCTTTTACCTCTCCGCAGGGAGAACACATTTTCCTCTCCGTTTGACAAAATCGATTTCGACCCAGTTCAAGGATGAGTCATTCTCTCTCTCTCTCTCTCTCTCTCTCTTTCTCTCCCTGCTTTCGCCATTTTTCTCTTTCTCTCACTAACACTCGTATAATTATCCAATTATATCTCTCTTCCAATCAATCCAGTCAGATCAAATTAAATCAAATCTCAGCACACTGTGCCATCATCTTGTACACATCAGTTGTAAGCACAGAAATAAAGGAGACATCAACACAAGTTACACGCTTGAGGACGGCTGTAAACATTATTTTGCTAATAAGATTGAGTAAATCGAAGCAGGCGGCAGGCAGGGAAGGAGTTCCGTCAAGGTCGGACTTTATCACATTGTCTGTCCATTTTGTATTGTGTATAAACTATTTCCTACACATTTCACTATTTCACTCTATTATAAAAACATCTTGTTGCTGAGTGTCAGCCAGCTCGAAATCATAAAGGCTGTTACAACCTGTACAACACGATGCCACCATCGTCCTTTTTTGAGGACAGAACGTTTCCTCTCCTCTTAACACGGCAAAAAACAAAAAAAATCACATAAGTGCTTTTACCAGTTAAGCTTTGATAGAGATATATGCGCAGTAATTATTTTTGCCTTCCTCCATATGGTGAGAGCTTTAATTAACACTTTCTGTCAGTTTTAGGTTCATGATTGTTAATCTAACAGTGGCATTTTGGTTAAATTTGTCTCACTGAGCAGAGCCTGTTTTGTCAGTTTGGACTCTTCACAGTGTGAATCCTGATCAAAGGATCGCAAATTTTCAAACCATTTCTGCAGTATATTCTTCACTGCAGTCCCTGCTTAGTATGTTTCAACCATGCAACCTCTCTCCTGGTCATGCTCCCAGCTTACACAATGGCTAGCTACGTCTAGGTAGGTACAGACCTGAGGCGATCCTTTCCAAATTTTAAACGTTGCACTCTTCAGCCACTCGGTTCACAATGTGACCTCAACTTGAGCAGGTTTGGTAACACACACACACACACACATTGCATGAAGTTAAAAGGTTGTGTATGAAGACCAATGACTGCAACTCTCACGATTTGGATGGTGAAGTCGTGCATCTATGTAGATGATGTGTTTGTTTATACTGAACACATTTGCCTTCGATGCCCTCAAGGAAGCAAACCGACCACCTCACAGGCCCACAGAGAGACACCCACTCAATGACTTTGGGCTAGTACTTGATGGTGGATGAATTTATAGGCTATGTCTGTTAATGTGTGTGTGTGTGTGTGTGTGTGTGTGTATGGTCCACGTCCAACTTGTTCTTTTTCTCTAAGATGTCGACCCTTTCAAGTACACTCATTAAAGGCTCAGTCAGCCATGGTTGGCTGGCTGTTTGG
>OMNW01014332.1:0-19728 GCA_900303245.1 Selene dorsalis
TCTAGCATAAAATACGTTCATTTACTCACCTGAACAACTTTGGTGTAACTTGGAGTCCTTCAGAGGATATTTAGATCCACTCGTGATCTACGTATACCCATATAACGGGAGTTGCTGGGGCAACGATGCAGCGTCTAAATAAGACATTATCTGCAGGGAAACTCTTTCATTTCACCAATATGTTGTTATGAATCTCCAGCACTATTCCCCCGTGAGCTCGGAGCGGCTCGGAGTTGTGTTGTTATTGTCATCCGGGGTTTTTTACACGGCTTTTCACTGACCTACGACTTCGGCAGTGGCACGGAAGTGACGTCATCGAGGTCGTAGGTCAGTGAAAAGCCATGTAAAAAATGGCTAAATATCTTCCGAAGGACTCAAAGTTACACCAAAGTTGTTCAGGTGAGTAAATGAATGTATTTTATGCTAGAAATAAGGTCCAGGTTGCAAAAAACGGAACTTCTCCTTTAATCATGATGAAGTCTTTGGGAAATTAAGACATTAAAACAACTGATGTATGTTATTTTGAATAGAGGTCACTCATGGGAGGTACAAGGCTTTCATGGGACTTTGTTAGTATCAAGAGTTGTTGAGCCTGTCTCCCAGTTGCTCAGGAGTCATCAATCCACAAGGGCTATGTCTCGGACCCACAGTTAATCTCTCCACTATCCTGCTCTGTCAGGATAAGTAACAATACTAAGTCTTCATTTGTCTCCTCTAGCCGCTCGTCCCCCTCATAAATAAACTAATTAACTCGGTCTGGGCAGAGCTGGGATTTGTAGAGGTGAAGTTAAACTGCCCCACACACATACGAATATTTCCATGGATGTGTACACCTGGACCTGCACATATACTCAGATATATATCCCAAACACACATACACTCACAAATCCTGGCTCACTCACTCCTTTTTTCCTTCCACACTGTCATGTTGTGTGGAGGTCCAGATGAATACAAATCAGCCTTCTCCTGTCTGTCTGGGTTTAGGGGATTGGTGCTGGGTAAATAACCAGAAACAATGTCTGAGCAAATGGAAGAGGAGAGATCACAGAGGACCAACAGATACAGGGATAAACAGTTGGGCAGCTCTCTCATGACACCATTAGTCATCAGTGGGTGGAGGACGCACTGAAAATCCTTCTTCAACCACAGGGACAAGAGCATGATTTCAAGGTTGATGACTCTTATCAAACATTTGTGGTTTTTACTGTATGACTTTATATAAATCCCTAAATTGAAATTCTGTCAGTACCCTGGTAGTCCAGTAATTAGATGATTGTGAAAAACAATGTCGAAGAAAAGGTAAATGAAGGTCTGTACCTCCCTGTGCAGAGTCTGTCATTTGGTCCTTAATGCTAAATGAATTCCCTTTAAGTCTGAGCAGGCATCTGGGATTCATATTAGCATTGTCATTGTGAGCATATTAGCCTGTTAGCATTAAATAGGTGATAAACAGAGTTCTACATTCTAGGAAGTTAGACTCTGTAAAGGCTTGTTAGTTGAACGGATCAGAGACAAGACCAGCTTTTTGATTTGTCTTTTCAGCTCTGCTTTTTCATTCCAATGACCTCTGACCTCCTGAAGAGCTTCTGGGGGTCTGGACCAGAATCTGCTTGTTTAGAAGGTCAGAGGTCAGACAGTCCTTTGGAGCAAAGAGAAAAACAAGCAAAAGACAAGTGTAATTTTGGAGGAAGATTTTTTTTCTGCATATTAAAACAATAAACACTAGCAAAGAAATTATTCATAAAGAATTGCATATTACAAAGAATACCAATTGCTAAGTAAACTTTTTTTTTATTAGATTTTGAAATAGCATGCCAGCTTCATTCTGACCTATATGGACTATCTAATAATTTGCTTCTCATCTCATGTCAGCTCACTGCAGCAGTAAAAACTCATTCAGTCTGAATGAGGTGTATATAATGAGTGCAATACTGTATATTCCCTTATGATACTGTTTTTGTCTCCTCGGCCAATTGTTCCCACTACATCCACCAAAAGGTCTAAAATAACCTCTCCCACTCGTCTGACAAACAATTGCTATATAGAAAGCCAATCTATTGCAAAAGCTCTGACAGAAATCTTATATATTATTTCTGGGGAGTGCAGGGGATGAGTGAGAGTGGGGGAAAAGGTAATCCATTTTAATAGAGCTGTTTCTGTATTATTGGCAACTTTCCCTCAGTGCACCTCTTTTCTGTTTCATATAAGACACTACATGCAGTAAGAGTGTGTGTGTCAGCACAATACTGTAAATAATAAAATAGCCACCATAGCGATAGGAAACTGCGGGACTTGAAATAGCTTTGAGGGGGGAGAATATTTATTCACTTTAATGATCAAGCCCTTTATTGACTTTTTGGAAAATCCAATATTCAGCCTGCAAGCCAGTGTGAATCTTTTTCATCGCACTGCAATTTCATGATGGGCTCTGGGACTGTAAGCATTCACAGGTTCTTCAAAGTCACACGCAGGCTCTTACAGAGATCTCCACAAACATGTAAGTGCACACACTCGTAGTCACGTCTGCATACAGGCAACTTGCTTCCTAACATTAATCATACAATACAAATAACAGTCTGTCCTCATTAATATGTAACTCATCACTGATGGTCATCATGTGTTCCTATGCACAAAAGCATGATGCTCATGTGCACACATACAGTTGTGTATACATACTGGGTATGCTGAAAACATAAACTTCCTCTCACTTTTGTCTGTGGTCACACCTGGCTTACTTTCTCTTGTTCCCAATGTCATACGCTGTTGGCCTTCATCACACTGCAGTAGCCAAGGATGAGACAAAACATGATTTTGTCTGGCAGCCAGTTTCTGGCACTGCATTGATACATGGTAATCCAGCTGTCAGCGGGGAGCTCGGGGAGAGAGCTGCAAAAGGGAAGACAGGATGAGCAGAAAGAGAGAAACAAAGACAGAAGGGTAAAATAAATTAAAACTGCAAATAAGGCAGCACACACACTCTACTGAGAACCATTACGGGATCTAACTTGCTGTGCAAATATAACAACCTGCTAGCAAAAGAAAGGTGCCTTCAAATGACTGGTGTAGTGGGGGTGAGATGAGTTCAATTAAATTGAACTGCAGCTATGATCAGTATTTTCATATTCATAGATAACATGGCAGCTAGAACAGTGTGTGAAAGAGGCTGTTGGAAATTGAACAGAGAATAATGATCCACTCTGCGGTGTCTTAACCCCTGTGTTTCTACTATTGGTCTTCTATTCTTGTATTGACCTTAACTTTTCAGTTTAGGTTCTTTTCCAAACAGCTTAGCGTACTTCTGCTAAGCACTTACTTACACTTAGCTTACTTCTTACATAATCCAAATAAGTGATAATAATGTCCCTGAAATTAAATATGGATTTAATACTGTTAAGACCGAGCTGGACATTTAACAGTCAGTAGTTAATAGCTGTTACTTGTCCCTCACCGTCCCGACGTAGTCCACCATGGTGCCATACTAATGTCTTGTTCACAGACACAGAACATGATCTGTGACTTGCTGAGAAGGCAAGATTCATCAACGTCCTACAACTATCAGGAGCGCTGAACCACTGCCAGTAATGCATTTGTGTGTAGATAAATTTGTGATGTCTCATTAATGCCAGTTGGAATACGTTGAGCTCTTGTGTTCACCAGCCTCGGTCGTACAATAGCAATCACAAAGCAGTGCATAAATGCATTAAATTATCCCACTATGATAGCGAGAAAAGCTATCAGGAGACAAGCTGTCTGCATTGATGAAATGTCTCCATTCCCTGTATTGATGATGTATTGATTTAGCAGTTAGATGTTGAGGTTGATTTAATGGCAAATGCCTGGTGAAAGCTTTTAAAGGATCTTGGCCAAATTGTATTTCTTTGAACCACTTATTTCTAAGATCACATCTTAACCACAAAGGTTATTATGTGTGGTTAAGATAACATCGAAAGAAAATCAGCCACACTATTTGCTTGAGCTTTTGTGCTTGGAAATTCAGATCTGCACATTTATATATGTTTTTCTTCCCTCAGATGACAGTGTGGTCGGCAAGCCAATAAAATACATTTCATATGGATAAATCGTCTCCATAAGAGCTGTTCTCTTTGGGCCATGCACTGTAGTTGTAATTTTACTTCATTAATGTTTCTGTCGTGTTGTAAGGATTTTATTTTTTTCAGTATTTGGTTAGTTCAGGCTTTTGTCTGATTACTGAAGCCAGTGAACATTTGTACATTGATTTCTACTTCTAACTTAATGAAATAATCTTAATTATAACTAAATTAGTGTGTATCGCTATGACCTTGCCAAGCACACATCTTGTTGTTTTGTTAACGTCCTTTCAGACAGTTACATACCTTGTTATCTAGTGAAAACTATGTATTTCCACCTTTGTCACAAATACAGTAATCTCATGTTATGTAATCATTTCATTCTGGGTTTGCATAGATTGTGTGAGAATACAAGTACTTGACCTGATGATCCATCTCAATCAATTGTCTGTACTCTCCAGTGCAACAGCATCATGTATTCTAGAATTGATGTTGTCATGGTCAACAGTAGATAAAATCATTAAGTGGTTAAGATTATGGAGCAATCATGGTTTGTTTATGTTTAGGCACTAAGACAATTTGGTTAGTTATAGGGAAAGATGATGGTTTGGGTGAGAGTAACTACTTTGATATGGTTAAAACACCTTCATCATCATGTTTACGACCATAAACACACAGCTGAGGTATAAAATGAACTAAATGACTGTTTGTATCCCGAATAAACACACAGTGGTTCTCCTGAATGAACATTCACCCAGCTGCTTGGACAGATGACCTACAGCTCCGTTCTTTAGGGGAGGACTGTCTCACTCTGTGATAATGCAGTGGCTGCTCATTGGAGGTGGGCACCATGGACCTATAGGAGGAAGCTTACAGGTGGGATAATCCACTCATGCTCAAATGCTGTTACTTGTGGTTGAGGAGTGCTCTTCAGATGCATTAAATCACACTGCTGCTCAGATTGAGTGTAAATGTTTCAGACACATCTGAGTGAGTCATATCATATAATGATTATTATAACATGAAAAGCTTTTTTCTTGGCAATAATTCTGGTTTAGTTCAAACAAAAACGACTGAAGTCGTTGCTGTTACTGCATTCATGGGCAAATCAGTGCGAACACTGTTATTATTCATGTTATTCATCTATAGCTGTGCGACTGAGGAGGCTCTGTTAGTAAATCCTGTCAATGTATTACAGATACATACAATGTTTCAGCATGCTGTGTTTACCCTGTTTACTCTGAGGATGAAACTCAGTCTGCATGACATGGCTTAACAGCTATAAAAGTTTTCTGTTTACTCTGTGTTTCTTACCACTGTGGTGGTGGAGCAGAGTTGGCATACACAAATATACTTAGCAGTACTTACCTCCCCATGGATGCATATTGAAAAGCACCAAAACAAATGGTGGTGCTGGTGAAACTCCTGAGGCAACGCCAAACAAACAAAGCAGAAACATTTGTAGCATGCTGAACAGCCCCACAGTCTTTACACTCTGCAATAATTACAATAGGTCTGTTCAAAACAATAATGACAGCTTGTGGTTTTTAAGCACGGGCTGCACTATAGAACATCACTCCATCTACAACATGTGTTCAAGTCCAACATTACACGGACAGCATGAAGCATTAACAGCAATGTTGTGGAGCCCTGAGGAGGGCACTGTGGAGACATGGACAGAAATAGTAGCCGGTCTGGATTTAGAGATGGATACACTTAAGCCACACAGTTGATCAGACTGAAGCTCTGTTCTAATAAGAGTCATGGGGATTGACTTATTATACATCTTGATAACTTCCTTTGGCTCAAGGGAAAACAACATGAACATTGTGTTTCGGCAATAAATGCACACAAAGGATGGATTTTCCTTTACATAGATATTCTTTGTAAACATTTTATGCATTGCCCACATACAAATTTCCACCATGTATGCTGTACTTGTGCTTTTCCTAATTAATTTCAGTTTAAATCTTAGTGGAAAAGAGGATTTAGTAAGTGTAAAGCATAGGGGACATCTCAATCCGAGCTGATTAAAAACCCATTTATTTTTCTGTCTTTCTTTCCCTGGTTATTTGGAGGCTTCTTGATAATTATATAATAAGAAAGATGGTGAAAGGTGTGTGATAGAAAATTATATGAACACCCTGCATGTGCGATTGAGAGAATCTGATTGGACAGATAACAAATCAATACATGGAGGGTGGATGACAGCAAAATAATGTTTATCTCTGGAGGCATCCCATGTTGTGTGCTGTGAAGTGCCACTGTAACTGTCTTGTTAAAATAAAATGTAATAAAAAATAGTCCATGGTGAGCTCAGTTCAGCGATGTGGCCCTGAATAGCTTGATGTAATATATGTATGTATTTTTTCAATTTTTATTTAAATGCAAAACTGTTTGTTCACTTCATATTATTCTAATACTGCATTCTGGCTGTTTTCTCTACAGTCAAGACTGACAGATTGGATTTTCATTAAAAGGGAAGGGAAGCTGTGTGTGTTAATAGCAGGTGGAAAACAATTTGAGCACCCCGGCCAACGTTGTGTGTGTGTGAATGAGAGACAGATGCTGAATGGATGGACAACTAATCAATAGATGGAGTGCAGAGCAGATGAGGAGTGCGGATACTCATTTCTGAAGTAAATAGCCCCGCGCTTATTGTGACCAATTGAGTGTGTCATTGATTAATTATTAAGCTTACTCGGAGGAGACCGTGAGCAACACGAAGCAACAGCCACAATGAGAATATTGTCCTTGGTCCACAAGCAATGTTTCTCATGGTTATATAGAAAATGAATATTTTCTACTGTATGAACCTATTCATATTCTGGAGATGGAGCTCACAGTCATCTAAGCCTTTGGGTAACAGACGCTCTGCTTAAAATGTCTTCTTTTGACTCTGGCAGAGCTCAGTCTCATCATCTGCCGTCACCTTAAATATTTTCATAGTAGATAAAGTGGATCTATTCTATATTTCTATAATGCATCAAGCTGTTTATGTGAAAGCAGTTGCTCACATAACTGTCACCCAGATGTGCAGGTCCTTAGCATCTTTCATTTCATTGTTTGTTTTCATCAGAAACGTCCAATATTCCAGACTTCGAATACATCTGCTGCATATGTGTGTGCTAACGCATTTTACACATCAGTTTTATTAGTGCAGTGTTGAGTTTGCAGCTCATTTCTACTGCCTGCATATGAAATATTACATGAGCCGATGGCAGACCCTATATTTTTGGAGGTACTACTGATATGAAAAAAAACTATTTACTTGATTGTTAAAGGTGAGAACACATCATGATTTGAGAAATAACATGAATACTAAAATGGAACAGCTTTCTTTCTTTCTAATGATTTTTTTCAGTTTTGTTTTTTTTGTTTTTTTTACTTTCCTGGTAGCTATTATCCACTGTGGCAATCACTTTGCATTCTTTCTCTGATTTCTATTTTGTACAGAAATGTCTTGTCCCTAAGTCTCTTTGATAGGATTCTGTATTTTGCACCTACAAGTTCTGCTTTCAGAAAATCTTTTCTGAATGTTTCTTACATATTTGCACTCTTAACTAGGTTTTGATCCCTCCATCTACCAAACTGCGAGTGAGCCACAACCTCAGTTGGATGTTTGTTTTTTGTTACCATGACAGCAAAGGCCGGGAGCCGCAGCTATGCTCCTATAGGTTACATTATTGTTACCGCAACAATAACAATCTGGTACACCTGCCACGTCTATACCACCATGGGTTGTATTATTGTTGCCATGACAATTCAGGTCCAGTACAACCACTGAGAAGCTTCTATAGATTTACCTTCCAGGGACAAGCAACCTATATGGTCATTGTTGTGAAGGATGTATGAGCCTGCAAGCTTTGTATTTGATGTGACTTGTTTTGTTCTTGAAGCTCTGAAGAAGGCATGCTAGTGACAAGACATCAGCTTATGGATTAAATTTTGTGCTGCCTATAACCATCAATTTCACTTGTTTGCTGCTTATTTTTTATTTATTTATTTGCATATTAAGGGTTCTTTAATACATGGTATGCCAACAGAGAATAGCTGAGGACTAAAACAGACATAATGTTCAGAGCAAAGCAGCACCACATTTTACTTGTGATTGTGATGTAAGAAAAGATAAAAAAAAAAAATGTGGCTGAACAACAAGAAATACTGATTACCCTTATAAAACATAAAATGAAAAAACAAGCACCAAAGTTGTAATATAAACAGTGATGTGAGAAAAGTGAAACAACTTTAGATCAATCCATTATATGTGTAAAATAAGCTTTATTATATATATATATATATGAAGATAATTGGCATTCGGTCTTGATTCTTGATCCATTACGTGTAGTGAATGATGCCTTTTGCCTTCCCTAACCACTAAGTGCACAGAAGAAAAAGTGAGTTGTTCATAGAGTGGGCCTCATTGGGCAGCAACAGCAGTAGCGTTATCAACCAAGATGCTTTTGAAGAAATCCATTTCATAGATTTCGGGCTGAAAGGGGAGTTCAAATTGGTGTTTAACTTGACCCCAGGGGCATTAAAATAGGTCAGTACCTAGCCTGTCATTTCTAAAGGCAATCTGCTTTTTTCAAAGTCTTAGTGGAACCTGAGGACATGAAAGCAACTCATTAAAGAAACAGATTTTTCACAGGATTTATAGTATATGAAGAGTCTCTTTCAGGTTTGGCATCCAATTAGACCACTTTCTAGGGAGAGTCTGCGCTGCAGCAATAACTGCAATAAAGACAGAGCTACTGTAGCGTGTTAGGGAATACTGCATGATGAAACAGATGGATGGATGTCTCAGAGTTGGACCTAGAAAACTGGAGCATTTTGAACAAGGGACGAGCAGTGTGTGGTTCTTTCTCGACAGACTCTGACCTGGGCGGCCTTGGTGTTCAGACTTAATGTTCGAACTGAATGAACAGTTTTTCTTTTGAACATTTGATCCCCATAAACCTCAAAGCAAATCTGCCACGTTTCATTTAAATGTGAAGCCTGCATGATAAATAGATTATTCCTTCAGTACTGCAACCTACAAGAACACAGTCCTTCAAAATGACAAAAAACAAAAAGCAAATAACAAACAAAACTAGACAGAGAAGATGATGACAGATCGTGCTGGCACAGGTATGCGCACGCAGGCACTGACAGAACCATCCACCTGAGCACCCACGCGCACACACTGGGTCTTTTAAGGCGACGTCTTTGTTTTTAGAAGTCAACACGTACAAGCTGGCAAAATTGCCTGCGGTTCTGGAATCAGAGTAGCACCTGCAATTGATTCTGAAGTTGGTCCACTATCTCTGCATCCAAATGAGGACAGGAGACACATGTAAACACTGACAATGCAGCCAAGATTGTCTCAGCACAGTCTCTCTGGCCCCTCAGCCTGAATGAATTGAATGAAATACCATGCTTTAAAGCCTCGCCATCGTGTGTATGTGTATATCACTCTGCTCTTAAATTTATTACCGGCCATACTTATGGCACTCATCACTGCGATTTGTACAAGAAAGTAGGTTGGGCTTCTCTATCAGGAAGATGCAACAAGCACTGGTATCTCTTCATCTTTAAAGCCATAACTGAGAACCTGCCACCATACATCACAATGCTGTTAGATTTGAACCATGGTCCATATCCAACTCGATCAGATGACTGGCTTACTGCTTACGTCCCTCGGGTACAGACTGAACTTGGTAAGTCCGCCTTCTGCTATCATGCACCTGCCTCCTGGAGTGATCTTCAAGTCACACTTAAAATCAACGCTCCTCCATCCTATAGAAATTACAAAAACATAGTCTCAAACTGCCCTACCACAGTCTGCAATTGTTTTAAAACCTGACCTTTTGTAATTGTGTTTTGTCCTAATTATACATATGCTTTTTATATGTGCTTTTGATTTGAATACTGCGGTGACCTCGACGACTGAGGGCAGAACCTCAGTGTCCATTTCGAGAATAAATAAAGGTTTGAAAGAATGTGTAAGTATGCACACATGCATATGCACATTACTAGTTCAGTTTAGTCGACGTGATTAGGATCACACATTACAGCTGCTTCTGCTAACCTTGTTTTGTGCCTCGCTTTCTCACTGGTTCTGTTCAGTCGACTGCTGGCTCGTACCTCCTACATGTAGAGCTCAGTCTGACCGCTGCGGCTGCAAAAGTCACCTCACATGCCCTATGAAATGGAAAATTATGTTTCTTTTTTCTTTTCTTTTTTATCTGTGCCCCCACAGCAAAGCAGTTCAAGAAAATATAAAAGGCCAAAAATTGACAGAACCCATGCCTACAGGGAGTTTGAAATGAAGATGCTGTTCTTTAAACACTGTAAAGGTGACCCAACCTGCACATGGAGGTCTGTTGTTTGGATTGACATCCACTAGTAAGCTGTGAAGGGAGTTTGTTTCCAAAGTTATGTGCATTGTGTGCGGTTGCTTTGGTTGATTTAGTTCATCTAAAAAAAATGCCCTCTTTCACCTTTTCTCACTTCCTCTCACTGCTTTTTAAACAAACCAGAAGAAATACACTGTATACTGTTTGTATGAACTGTGGTTTCTCAAAAGAAAATACAGACAAAAATGTTCTCAGAACAAGATGAACATTTCAAAACAGTCAGACAATCATAACACACCACAGTACTGCAATTGCAGTTGGGACCATTTCTGTTACAGCAGGGGAAAAATCCCAGTGCCAACGGCCCTTTTATTTAAATACAAAAACCATGGGGGATCTAAGAAATGTCAAAATTTTGACGGGAAACTCTGAGTTCCCATCATCTACAAAACAATGAAAAAGCTCAGATTTAGCACAGTCCCACTGAGCATTTGCAGTTTTGCATTTAACCAGCCAAACGTTGCATATGAGCTGCTGTCGTCATCAAGTCCTATGATTAAGTTCTTCCTGTTGGAGGATCCGATACACAGCATGGCTTGCACTGTTGAGAAGTCCCTTTTCATGCATATTCATATACATGTCATGTTCTGTTTATAGATGTGCAGTTAATATGTGCCATGCATGTCACTTGTCCTCCACCTGTTTGTTAGCCGTAAACCTTCATGACTGCACATGTCATTTGCATGTGTAAGTGAGGCCTGGTGCTCTTGTAGCATCATGGCCCCCTGCAGACTATTAGAGAGGTGAATACATCTTGGTACACTTTGTACATGCTACACTTAATCACTTACATCACGTTTCCATTCACTCACAAAGCAGCGGGGTATGTCCATCCTAAACTGTGTTTTCATCTCAGCCGGTGATTTCTCAGCTAAACCACAACATATACCACGCTGTTTATGTTCTGCTTGTGAGCAGAGATATGATGTGATGGCATTCGCACTCGAATGAGCTGTAATGACATCACGGTCAACTGGCCAGCTCAAGCGTGTGTGACCATGCAGGGGTTGGGAAACGGACAACAGTATACACTTTAATATCAGAGCTGCTGGTGTTTAGCATTTAAATTTATACTTTCATTCATCTCACAAATCAACAGCCTCACTGTTTCCTCATGAGCTCCCCCTGGTTAAGCTTTTTTACAGCTGTAATGAAAGCCCATTACTTGCTTGCAATGTTAATATGTTATGTTAGGATTGTTGGTTGAGTATGTTTCATAAGCTTCACCTGTTACAATATTAATATTGCTTTTTCTTTGATGTACTTCACTACTTGCCGCTGCAATGAATCAGGGATTACTGTTGTTCCACTGCATCAAATCACATCTGAAATAATCAAAGCGTGAATAGTCAGCGATAGAAGCATGAGTAGCTCTTTCTGGACATGGCAAGAACACTGTAAGAGTTTGAAAGTTCAGAGGAACGCTGTAGTCTCATAGTTAAGATTAAAGATTAAGGGAAATAGAGCACATGCTTCAGTTGTACACACTGCAGTGCTCACTACCCAGCTGCCAATTTTGTATTTTTCCTCTGCCTCTGATAACGCGCAGACACAGAGAAGACCTCTTGCAGTCCAAAGCTGAATTGATTGACCTGACTTTGTCTCTCACTACAACAGTGAAAATTGATTTTTGTGGATGTTCTGCAACTGTTTTGCAGTGACTTAATGCTGGACTTCCATGCACCCATCTACCCCCAGCCAATGTTGTGCATATCGATACTCCAGTATAGACACTTCTGATCCCAAACATGTCCAGTTTAGAATTGATTCTCATAATAAAATATCGATACTTGCACCAGCCTACACTAATCTGGGTAGAGATGTATTTTTTCATAGAAAGTTACCTCACTATTTACAGGACTTATTTCCCGGCAGTTGACAGGATCTACTTCTGGAATGGCTGCACACATAAACACGCATAAGAGCAGCAGAGAGTGACGTGATGAGCAGCGAGAGTGGATGCGATTGTAAGCGCGGCCATGTGTGGAGCTTTTTGTCCTCTGAAAACAATAAAGAGCCATGTAAAAGATCAGGGCTATTCAGCTAAGCTCGGAGTGAGATTTGTATCAGTGTGATCAGTTTAATTAAATATTTCTCAGATGGATGTATATTTTTCAAGCCTAGAAGGCTGAAAAGTTGGTGAGTGGCCAATACCTTCCATTTTAAATACACTCTAGTCCATGTATTTAATAATTTACTGAAGAGATAACAGTCGTACCTTTTGTTTCCCCCTCTTCACACACTCTTCACAGGCTTTTGAAAAGTATCTGCAATACCACTTTTGGTTTTACTTGGTATCAGATCGCAGCTACAGTACTTCTCAATATCACAACTGCTGATTAGGCATATTGTTAACATAGCCTACTGCTAAAGTAAATCCCTCTGCTGATATATGGCAAATTTGTTTGCATCCATTCACAACATTTGAGATTTGGGTGGAACAGCTGCCATGTTGTAAGTCATTTTTTCTCCTGTGATATGCCATGTCTTTTGTGACCTACTTTCAGTTTGAAGGCTTAAATTGCTATGTGTTTATCACAGCAACAGCACAGTGGCTGAAAATGTATTCAGCTATTTGGCTTTAGTAATTGTGGTAATTAAAGGAAAAGTCATATATTTGCCCAAACAGGATAACATCATATTGTGCCCACCTTCAGCTGTAGTTTTCTCCCTGTCAGGTCAAGCTGATTGTGTTATTGTGATTTAAAAGAAGCATGGGTTAAACCGCCCCAAACTGTAGCAGCTGTTAAATTTAAGTTATAGTGAAACAGAACAGCACCAGGTAAAGCTAAAGGGACATAGAAAGGGGAAGCCATTTTTAAGTCTGATGAATGTGTGGCATAAGAAATTATCAAATTAAACTTTAAAGCTAGTGGCACTCAAAGACACTATATGTCCTCAAAGCAGCTCACATAGTACTAAAACAACCAAAACAGGGGAGTCAGCTATATTCCAGGGTATCACAATGATTACAGTGTTTATGCTATGTTAGATAGCAACACCAGAAAATGAGGAGAGAAGCTAACTGCACAGGATTACTGTCACTCTTTTTGCCTTTTAACGTCACAGATAAATTGAATCTCAACACAACAAATATCAATTGATTGTAGGTTTGATACCATCTTACTTATCAGGACATTATCTTCATTATTTATTGGTGCATTTATTGGCATAAAAGTCCACAGTTTCAAGTCCTGTAAAAGTGGCTGCTTGTTCTCATAGATGGATGCAGAAGTATAATCCCAGGAGCCAGGAACTTTATCAGCACAGTGGTATGCACCAAGTGAACTGAATGGGTGCCATTTTTGGATGTGGCGTCTTGGTCTTATAATATTGTACATCCAACGCTGCTTGCTACTGGTTTGGCTGCTAAAACCCCCAGCATGAATTTGTGTGTGTGTGTGTGTGTTTGCGTGTAGTTATGTGGTTTTTGCTGTGTTAGAGTTATATTGGGCAAATGTACTACACTGCAAAACTAAGGTGCTTAAAAAAAAATTATGTGTTGCACAATTATTGTGTCTTGAGCTAACCAAGACACAATAAGTGTGCAACACATAATTTTAGAATCTCCCCTTTGGATTGGATAACTTAGTTGTTGGTGTATCTACCTGCTGACTGTGAGGTATTTGTATTTCATGTTTGTAGCCCCTGCAGCAAGTCTGGTTTTAATTTACGTTGTTATAATGAGGAATTAGTTTGAATACTGAATGATGTAATGGACAGTTTCCTGCTGGAGTTGTAAGCCATTTATTTGATACATGCCCTGGTACTCTCAACTCCTTAAACTTGAAAATGTGACAGTGAATGCTGTGTGTTACTGTTGTGTGTTCCTTTATGGGTTTGTTCCTACAGATGATAAGACTTTTATTAATTTGTTTCTCTCTTGACTCTAAATGTCATCCTGTGGTTTAATAAGATTATGTTACATGCAGATCTGCAACCAACATTTGTTGTCATTGTCAACAAATCTGCTGATTATTTCCTTCCAAAATTAGTAAATACTGCCCATGACATGTTGCTTACTTTATCCTGCTGTGGATGTTTAGCTCCAAAATCATGTACAACAAACAAAAGCTTAATGTCATTTGACTAAGCTAAAACCAGTGAATTTTCACCAAAAAAAAAACAAAACAATTCACTGTTGTTACAATTACATGATTGATTGATTGTTAAATTAGCTGATTATGAGGTTATAATTAGTAAAAGAATAACAGTAGAGTAAAAGAAAAACTCAGTTTCATCTATAGTTGCATAGTTTGCTGTACAATGCACTGGTGACACATGATTTTTGAGCTTTAGTTGAAATCAAATGGTGCCCCACTTTAAACCATCTTATTCCATGACGTGTCTGACTTGACCTTCTTGCAGCTTTACTTATTGAAAAACACCTCTGATACAAAGATTCAAGGGTTCATTAAACTGGTACCTCTGAACAAAACAACCGGCCCCTGTAGTTTAAATGAGCTTGAATGAAGGCTGAATTGCCTCTCTGTGAATAATACAAAATTTAAATTTTTCATAATGGAAATCTTGCTGGTTTTTTTTCTTTTCTTTTTTTCTGTTGTTGTGTCACAGATGCACACTCCCACACTGGAAACCCACACATGTCCAAATGGATCCTGTGCAGCTTTGCCAGATGTAATTTGGGTATCAGATCTAGAAACTAAATAAGTCTGTTTAAGTTTCCAGGGAGAGAACATCCTGTGCTTTAATTATTTGTGTTTATATCTGCTGTGTTTGAGTCTCGGTTACTGATATCATCAGCATGCTCTTATATCCAGTTATTGCAGACAACACAGTGATGCGTTTCTTGGTATGGGGGCACACATTACTGTTGAGCACATACTGTAACGGTTCGTGTTCTCTTGACTAAATGTTTGGAGGTAACGATTCATGACAATTTGCAGTGTGCACTCATCCAGTATGGTGTTGTTTCTGTTGTAAGCATCTGATCGCTTAAATACTTAGCAGCGTGCACCACCTGGCTTTATCACATTATCTGACATTTTTAATGTTCCATTAAATTTGTGCGGTTGACCTTTGTGACACCATACATTCATTTTTAAATAGAAGTGTAAGTGTAACACCATTAAAGTTTAAATTGAACAAAAAGTCCTTTTTTAATCGTCAGATTCAGGTGGAATTGTCTTCACTTATTCCCCCCAAAAACTGCAAATAAAATCTGTTTTCCTGGGCTGTCTCAGTCAGACTGCTGTCTCCAGCAGAAATAAGGACCACACTCTTCAGATATAGTGGGTGCTGTATGTAGTCCTGTCCAAGCTGCCTGTGCAGAGTTGACGTTTCCTCTAAACGGTCAGAGGTGTCGGCCATAAACACTCAACGCCGTGTCAGAACATACACTATCTCTGTCTGTTTAATTCTTTTTCAACCGGCTTCCTCAAATTGTCTACTTCCAGTGTAATGCAAGCTAATCCTTACATGCTTGTCAAGTCCCTACATTGTAGGGCTAGGCATTTTTGCTTGGAAAGCTGCTGCATTAATTCAGTCTCACCTCATTCAGTGAATGGGAAGGCATTAAAAGTCTCCCTACCTCACTCTTTTGTGCCACTTTCCAATGACAATAGTTAAAAGTATGAATAGAAATGTCATTTCAGTGATTTGCTACGACTCACATTTAAAAAGATGTTCCATAAAACGCCCTGCTCTTGAAGAAATCCTGAAGACTAAGATTATTACTTACCCTGCAGCGTGCAGACTTATTAACTGATTAGTTTAAACAGAAGACTGTTTATAAGGCACAAAAGGTTCGTTTACATTTTTTGTGATGCATCTGACACGAGGGTAGTTTTGCCTTTACGGATGCCTGGTTGTTTTTAAGGGGTTGCAGTCTAAATAAGAGAAGTTTATATGTTTCTTAATGAACATACGCCTTTTAGTTTGGATTTCATTTGAAGATTAGCTGACAAGTCACATTTCCTCATCTGGTTGTTTCAATTACACAACGTTAATGAAAAGTATAATGAATGCGGAGCTGAAGCTAATTGTAGCTGTAGGCACTTATAGACTCCAAGGGCAAAGATGCTGTACATAAATGGAGACTAATTGCTAAAATCCCTTTATTTTGTCCTTTCAATCATTGTATCCGATGAACTTCTCGCAATTGAACCCATGTTCATACAGTGAGGATGGAGCTAGCCAAAGCAGATCACCAACTGAGTTGTTTTTGTCAACAGAGCAACAGTCTGATTACAGAGTGATGATCACGTTAGGCGCAGTCCCAATCTGGTCAGGTGCACTCAAGGCTGAGCACTAAAGAGGAGGCAGGCTGTAATTTTTGGTAAGGCTAATGAGCTATTTCTCACCTCTGCAGAGCATAACTCTGCCATCTGCTGCAGGGAGTCTCTCTCGGCGCCTCACCTCTCTCTCTCTGGAACAGGGAATGGACAAATGGCAACCTGAGAGACGCACTCAGCAGCTGAGTACAGGACTGGGTACACATGGACCCTTCGCTATTCACCCTTAGTTCGTCCTGAACCCTGACACTCTCCTCTTTCTCTTTTGCTCTAACTTTTCTTAGTTTGTCCTCGAAAAACACTGACACACGCACCGATGCTCCAAGCTTGCCAACTAAGACGTCTGAATTTATATAAAATTAAATCAGGAGTTAATTAGTTAACAACTACATATAGACTGGAAACTCTAAAATTAATTCTAACTTAATGTAACTTCTCCATTTTGACTATAAGCGGGAGTTCTTGGGCTTTTCTCACTGACTCATGCTCCAGCACTTGACTATGGAAATATGCAAACATACTGTATCTTCACAGCAAGCTCCTTTCTTCTCCTTCCAATAAATTTCTCCTACTTGTTACAGTCGTCTGAACGCTATAGCCCGGTGCTAAAATAAGCAGAGGCAGACCAGACCTCCTCTTTATGCTACAGCCCACTCTGTTAAGTCTTCTGCAGTGAGCACAGATAAGCAAACCTGGGGGAGATGTTATCAGACCTTTGGGTTAAAGAAACTGACAACTCCATCACCTCTAGTCAGATCAGAATGGCACTGAAGAGCAATGCATACAGAGCAGACTGAGATGAATCCTTATGATTCTCTCTTTGACTATTATGTTTCTGTATGACGCTTCGCGCAAGATATATGCAAAGGCAAAGACAGTATGCAGGTGTTGAATAAATGAGGGGGAGGTGATGCATTTGTAGTTGAGAGCTTGACATGATGTTATATTGCATTGCAATTTGTCTCGGTTTCTGTATATGTTACAGTCACGCATTCACTGCTAGTGCTGCATTACTACTCTGCTGTGCATGATTTGAGATCATCTGAAGGAAAGAGTAGTTAAAAAATTGAAAAACCTTGAGCTTTTTTTCTCTCTCAGGACGACTTTTGCTATCCTCCTGCAGCTTTTAATGCCTCTCTGACCTAAGGACAGTGGCAAGGTGAAATGTAGAAGGTTGCAGGCCAGTCCAGGAGAGGAAAATTACAACAATTTAGCAGTGACAAGCCAGGCCTGGAGGAACAGAGCCATATCACTCATGTTCTCTCATGTACGACAGCCGGGGCACGCTGCCCTCTCTGCTGCCTCAGGAATACAATAATGACTACGCTGTGTGTGTGTGTGTGTGTGTGAGTCTGTCTGTCTGTCTGTCTAACCTTTGTGCCTGCGCCCATATGTGTTGCTTCATATTCTATGTGCAGAGACTGTGTTTATATGCATACATATGTGTACAGGCACAGTGCAGCTAAAACAAACCTCAGCTCCGCATAACAAGAGGAGTCATGTTTCCTCAGATGAGCAACACAGTCAGACGATTAGGCTTTGTTTTTGTAATATGGTGGCGTTCTGCCTCCAGCCTGCGAGCTGAGGCTGAACACAGGCATCTGTATACGCATCCCCTGAGTGGCCTGAACATGTACTTGGTATTCCTGATAGGACAGAGCTGGCTAACTGAGCTTTCCTGGCAGTCTGGCAGATCTGTAGAACCCAGCTCTGTGGTGGCACATTAGAATAGCAGTACAAAAACAACAGCAGCTATGCATAAGCTCTGAGTCAACCGAATGGGCTGTGTGTTCATGACAGGAGGAGAATAATTGTTCCAATTTATGCGGTGTGGATTTATGGCAAGCTGTCGCACATTTGGTACGGGCCGTTATGTTTATTTTCTTCTTCAATTTGTCATTGATGTGTCAGAGTTGAAATAAATGGAAGTACAAACATTTGATGGTGCTGAAAGGGAAAAAAGTGACAATATACAAGCAGATAAATTAAAATAATCACTGTATTCTTTTAATCTAGCCATTAAATCCAGTAAAATAGTCCAAATTGAAAGATGGAAATGTATTCTTGCGACTGCAACAGAAATCAAAAAATGTCATCAGCGTCATGGTGCATGCACTGATGCTGGTATAATTTCAGCGTATCTCAGAGCCAAGCCCAGCTGAAGTGTACTTTGTGATCCTCTCTCTTGCATATGGATTGCGTGTGAGGTCTTTCTGTCCTGCCATCTTTTAGGAGTGTTAGCCTGCAGTGGAATGTATTCCAGTGGAAGCAAGAAGGAAATACAGACCCATGCACTCGTATATGTTAAAACACAAAGAATAAAATATATCCCACCAGCAGTCCTGTTATGCTGATGTGTTTCAGTACATCTATCAGTTAAGTTCTCGGCTGCTGATTTGAAACACAGATGTTCATGTTTCTGTGCATGTAGGCACATACATTTACATACTTTACTTTTGAGTTGGACCAGACGCATATGATAAAGCGTTCATCTGAATGATTAAAATCCCAACAAGGTGCTTTAAAGGAAAAAAAATATTTGACAGTTTTGTAAAATGTGTGCTTATTCTGCATCATGAGCTGCGGTGTACACAGAATCTCTAAGGAGCATAATCTCTTGCACTATTATTATTTATCTGCCCAATTTATCCAAAACATCAGAATTGGGGTTAATATTTTTAAATTTGCTCCAGCATCTGTCAGCTCTCAAAAAAAGCCCTGCCAAACACTGTTGCTGTGAAACACCAGGACTGTACAGCTTTCCTTGGTTTTTAGTCATCAGCCAGCCGCAAACCATGAAAAATTAATGAAGAGCTTCTTGAAGTTTCATCTGGTGACAGATTATATGTTGAAGTTTTTGCAGGTGTATCACAACTCATGTTTTGATTTTAGTTTGAAAGCTAATTTGATCTTCACCATCTTATTCATGTTGGTGCTGAAGGGAGGCTCTCATAATCTACCACAACACATTCACGTTGTACACAGTGATAAATCACCATCATGTTATGGGACAAGTGCCGTAATCTC
>OMNW01014334.1:0-12141 GCA_900303245.1 Selene dorsalis
TGTGCAACAACTGTCGTCATGAGGGTGAGTCCACCACGGTTGAGAACATCAACCGCAGGCTGGAGAGGGCTGTGACCTCTATGTCAAGAATTCAGTGAGTAGGAGCACAGAGACATGACGTGTGTGTGCGTGTGTGTATGCATGTGTGTGTGTTATATTAGATTACAGGTCAGCTTAAAGTTGTAACTGTGTCATTGTTCCTCCACAAGTGCCTGGGATTCCACAAGCAACATTGTGTTAAAAAAAAAAGAAAAAAAAAAGCTTTCTCTAAATGTCTGTACTGACATGCAGAAAAACTGTGATCAGCGCAAATAGAAAAAAAAAAATATTTCGAAGCCACAGAGCATACACAGATCGGCGCAGATCATCAGAGATGTGTGTGTGTGTGGTGTTAAATGCAATTTTAAGCTAAAAAGCTCATTCCAGTCCATAAACAGACTCCAACAGCACACACTGTCACTCTCTCTCTCAGCTCCTTATCAGTTAAAACATCTGTGTTGGCAGTCGTGCCAGAGAAAACATCATGGTAATTATTTTAGACTTTGAACTCACATAGTATAAGAAACCACGTTCATACGTCATTACTCAAGAATGGAGATTGGGTGCAATCTCCTTAGATAGTAATTCCTATCCTGCTATAAAAAGACACTGAAAGCATGGCAAATTAACAGAAAAGTAGACATGGTTTTAGTTTATCTTTTCAGTGCAGCAGAAGAACACAAAGGCTATAAAGAAGTAAGGCTGCACAGAGGCCAGGTGGAATAACATTTATTTGCTCAGTAAATGCCTGTAACTGTGCCTTAATCAAGAATCTCATCAGCTGCTCTATCCCGATCCTCAACGGGGAAATAAACCAAACAATAAAAAATATTGTATTCTTATTTTATGGCTGAGGAGCCTTTTCACAATTTATCTGACACTCACACAGCTTAATTCTCCCTCTCTTAGACTCCCTCTTAAGTCTATCATTACTATCGCTTCAGCGTTTAAGGGTGATTTTAATTCATTAAAACGTGGGTGTTGCATTAGTACCTGGAGCAATCTTTTCTATTGATAATGATAACGCATGAGCAGTCAGATGGTCAGACACGCAAGCAAACGGTTAAGCCGGTTTGTGGATGGTTTTATGGTTAGTTTATTATCTTACCACTTTTGTTTCTTGCATCAGCCACCTGTACTTTTTGTGACCTTATAGTGTTTTCACATCAGAAATGAAACTGGTTATAGCTAAGTCATTTTTACAAACAGACAAGGAAAACTGTAACAATGAAACCAAGGTTGTTTAAAAAAAAAACAACAACTCTGCCTTTTGGATGTTAAGGTCTGAACCAGGGGAGTCAAACATGCGGCCCGCGGTCCAAATCTGGTCCAATCCAGCCCGCAGAATGAATTCCCCAAGTGTGAAAAGACAGAAGAGACATTATATTGTTGAAATGTCATGTATTTTTCTCAGGAGATTTCAGGTTGTTCATAATGTTTTGTAAGAGGATAGTTCATTAACTGTAAACATCTTAATGTACTTGTACTTCTTTGTACTAAAACAAAGGGAAAAATTTAGAGTTCTTGTTAAACATAAGTTATTACGCCATTATTTCACTGGTCCGGCCAGCTTGAGATCAAATTGCACTGTATGTGGCCCCCGAACTATGAGTTTGACACCCCTGGTCTAAACCCATGTGTTTTAATAAACACAGCATCCAGTACTGACTTAGCAAAGAACAGTCTCATTAAAAACAGCATGGGTGTTTATTGTGATGATTTATTGCAGATATTTGACCGTAGTTGTTAAACGCTGACAGAGTCCCCACAATTTGTTGGTTACGCCTTATGAGCTTTGAATGGAGTCCTAACTTGCCCCTGCTTCGTGTCGCTCCCTTCTTTCTGGCTATACAGGTAGCTGCTGAATAACACACTGGGAGTCTCTGGAGAACGACAGCAGCTGAGCTCACCTAAGACTGTCTGCTTGCTCAGAGCACATAGGCTGAAAGCACATTTTCTGTTATGAGATCTGAGTCTGGCAAGTTAAGTTTTATATCTGAAAAAAAAAGTCTGGTTTCAGTCTCACTTAAAAAAAAAACTGAGTTCTGCTCTGTTCCTTCCCTCTCATATTCTACTGGGACACCTAGGGGAACGAGGTAAAGGGGAGGGGAGAAACTTGGCCTCGTTCTCTTAAAAGGTTGGGACAACCTGCTATGCTTTCTGCGTGTTTGTTGTGTGTAGTCGTGCCCTCCAGCAGCGGGGGGGATTTAGAAACCCCTCTCCTCACGGTTAAGTTGATAGGTCACGGCACATTCCAGACATTTTCTGTCTGTTTGTTTTCCACCAGGAAGGCTCACAATGCTGCCTGCTCTGCTACAAAGCGCCCTGTTTGTCTTTGATCTGCACATCACACCTGAGTAGACCTAGAAATTGATTGAACGAACAACATAAAAAAGAAAAAATCAAAACTTGTTTAGGGTCTGCTCACACGTTCATTTGGTTTCATTTCGGTTTTTCTTTCACAACTTCTGAGTTTCAAATTTCTTGACTTTTCCTTGTAATGTTATTCTGTAGACATAACGCAGTAATTGGGCATCACTCTTGGCAACCAAGCAAATCAAAACTATACATTTTCTGGCCTGCTTGATCTGCTCCAAGTAAATCAGCACTGTAATATTAGCTTTTTCAGCACTGTTAAGGACATGGATTTCTTCAAAAGAAGTAAAGCTTCACAGTGCTCTCTCCATACTCTCACTGAGGGCTGCTTATTGGTCAGCTGCTTTTTGAGCTAACTCTAGTGGACTGTACAGTCCTGTTATTCTGCATAGGCCGACCTCTGCTAGAGAGGGTCAAGAGAGGCTAGTATAGGTGTTAATGGCACTAACCGGTACATCACTACACCACCTCTCTGGAATTAATTATCATCATAGATTTTAATTAAACTCTGCCAACACTTGTCATTAGCTGCTTCCCTGGCACTCCAAACAGCACTGTAATCAACACTCTCTGACAAGATCCAGCAGATGATTCAATAGACAACCAGGAGCTTCCAGGATGCCTTTTGATGTGTTTTCACATTATCAGGCTTTATCCTCAACCTGACAGTTTTTTTAACGATTAAGGGCTGACTTGTGAACAGGGAGACAAAACAACAAATGATATAAAACCCCTTTAGAGCAGTTTGATGGTTAAAGATGCTGTAATATGTTTATTTCTTATGATCATGTGAATAAATATGGTATTGCAAAAACTACAGTAAGAAGAATGCAAGAAGAACGAAGATTAAAAACAGCAGTGAAACAAACAGCAAAAACAAAAATGTAAGAAAGGTCTACTGATTCATTTTTACCTTGGGCTCTGAAAAACTTTGCCCAATGGATCTCTGCACAGCTCAGTGACCTCAGCCCTACAACCCCTCCCATCCTCTGTAAGCAATTCACTCTGTACCTTGAAAACACTGCAGTGCAAATGTTGTGTGCTGTAGTGGTGCAGGAAAAATGACATAATAGAAAACACGCTCTGAGAAGTGATAATTTACAGAATAAAGAGTGAAATCTGCTACCTGAAAAAGCCTCTGCATGTGATTTTCCACTCCTGCGAGAACAGAGAGAGTCCAGATTGAGCTGTGTTGGCTAAAGGGAGTCGGGTTGAGGGGGGGGGCATCCAACATTCATGCTAAGCCCCTGACTCAGACAGATGGGCACAGAAAGGTTGAGTGATCAAAGATACACACACAGATAGGTGAATGGGCAGAAGATAATTTACACTAGAGAGCTGATGGAGACGGGACAAAAGCCCCGCTCGGCACAAGAATGTGGCGCACAGAGCAGACCGGACTCTGCAATGTGTCCTTGAAGGGGGGCATGGGGCTTGTTTGGTCAGCAGATCTCACTGGCACCAGTGCCAACTGCACTGCCCTGCTCTCCTGCACATGACATCTCTCTTGCAACAAGGACACACATGGCACAACTACTGGCACAGAAATCACAGCACCCATGAAGATGAAGAAAAACCACTAAGGCGTTTCCCCCACTGAGTGCTACCAGACACAGCTTCTTGTCCAGCGACAAGAGTCAGTGTTAGGATGGACAAGATGGTGGCCTGGCTGGAAGCTGGCACCATCTTTCCACTGTTTCCTGAATCACTGGTGGAAAAACACAGATGCTTTACATGCATACAGTCATTTCATTTAAAAGAAGATTAACAGGAAAATGCTGGAAGATATACACTAAAGTATCTATAGCAAGAGCCTTGAGTTTAGCTTCAGAATACTCTCACTGGAGGGACACAACTTACACAGCTGTTTATTTGTTTTTCAATTCAACTTGAAAAAGTGCAACATTTTGACAAATTCACCCATTGCTGTCCCACCCACTGATAGTCATAGGGGTAGGTTCATCACCTTTAATTATCGGTGCGTGTAGTTTTGAGATCTGCGGGGCAGAGCCGTGAGCTGCTCAGAGCTACGCTATGGAAGCTAATGGAATTTTTTGGTTTCCCTCATCAAACTCATCAAATACACAATCCAACAACTCCAAAACGCTCTCATGGACAAGCTATGACTATAGGGATTATGGCAATGGCTGAATTCGCCAAAATGTTGAACTATCCCTCTAAGTTATAGCAAACTATGTTACAAGGGAAAGAGAGTCTTGGCTCAGGTAAAGGCCTCTTCCATGATATGGGGATTTTAATGCATTTGTTACCCACAGGTGTTTTGTTACAATGCAGCAGTGTTATTTCAGTGATACAACTCAAATTACATTTGGAAATTAATCATTTCATTGTTTTTCTTACAAATTAATGAAGCAGTTTGATTCTCCCTTGGTTGATGTGCAGAAAAATTATGGACTTGCCCACTGATTGACTGACATTTCACTGCATGTTTCTAAAAACAAATCAATTTCCTAGTCAGCTGTCCCCACATCCGTCCACAGTAATGAAATGTAGAACATGTCAACCAAGATTCACTGTTAGAGTGAGATGTTTGTTCATTTACGCAATTTACTGGCAATTTAAGCTTTCCTTCTTCCTTGCGCAGTACACTGGAAAATATTGATATCTGTCACAAGCTGTGGATTATAGGACTGTGTGTGTATTCTAAATGAGCAACAAATTCTGCCATCAATTGTATCACAAGCAATAACTGCAGTCACTGCTGCTGACGTGGCACCAGTCAGCTACTGTCACTTGGTGTTAATCAGTAGAACGACCGTGGATGGTCTTGCTGATTAAGCATTTAGTGGATTGAAAACAACTGAATCAATTGTCAATATACCTATATTGATGTCACTTGGCAAATGAAAACATTGTAACTAACAACGCAATCACTTTTAAAATGAGATGCAATTGTTACATGAATGCTTTCAAGTTTACAAGGCTAACCTGGACCTGTTAATTGGCTCATTTGTTGAAATAATAGCTGCATTGTTATAATCATTACTTGCAGTCATACTGATCATCACAGGCACTGAAAACATGGGCAATTCTAATGCAGGAGGGGAAACCAGAAGAACTATGCTTGTGGAAATGTTACTCTGCAGACTAATCTGTACTTGGACAAACAAAGAAGGAGCAAGACACTTTTCTACATATTACATTCCCTGACTGCAATCCCTCAAACATCCACGACTCCTATAAAAACAAAGACAGGATGTTGAAGAGTCCTATAAAGACAATAAATATCCCAGACAGAGCAACAAAGTGAATCGCCAGGACAATGACAGGCACTCTGGATATTTGCATCACTAAAATGAACTGCAGCCTTGTGATTTGTACTTTAGAAATGGAAAGAAGTACCTCAACAAAGCAACCAGGACACAACCAATGGGTAAATGGACTGAGAGCCTATCATGCACACACATATGGCAAAGGCAGAAGCATATGAGAGCAGCACAAAAATCTGAGGCTCTTCTCTGCTCTGAGGCACACCCTTGAAATATTTATGGCCCTCCACGTTCCATCCTCCAGTACGGTGGGGGCACAGTATATCTGTCTCTTTATCTCTGAAACTGGACTGAAGTGCTACAGCAACCAGCTAGTTCGCTCCAAGGCTCAACATTCTTCTCCTTTGGATCCTATTACAGAGCTAACTAGCAGCCATGTACAAAGTCCCCCTCCAGGAATTGCATGATCCTCCATCTTCTCAAAGCTCTTAATTCAGACTGTTATTCTACATTCATCAAATGTTTGGTTTTGTTAAACAATAGGCTTGGACCCACAGTGTTAACCCACTGGAAGTTCTTTCTTCATGAGTTTGTGGTGGGAGTGAGTGACCACACAGAGGAATGAGTCAGGACCAGGACCGGGGTTTCCTGTACACTCAAACTTTCCAGAAAGACGTTTTATGAAAGCACTGGCCGCCGAATCTATCCAATAACCCCGCCTAGTATGTGGGCCCATCGCCGTGATTCAGGTTTACAGGTCTATAAAGCAACGATTGAGGGGTGCTACTGTTGGATGAAAAGTCACACCTTGTGAGAAATGTCTGAGGAACACAGGCCTTTAGAGCAGAAGCATTTGGGGAAATCTATACAATGAGTGTCATGAAAAGGGTTTTCATGTTTTCTTTCACAAAAATGTTTTTATGAAACCCCCTTGAATTCGACATGGGTACATTGATGTATACTGCAAGGGACTGTGATATGAACGTCTTTGTGGTCAAGTCTCAGTGTCATATGGGCTTCTGTATGTCAACACTCTTGTACACAATGACACTGGAGATCACACTGTATGATGTGGCATGCTGTAGTCTCAACATTACAGTTTATAGAGAAATTAGGAGTTCTTGTTCTGATGCGACAGAATCATCAGGGGTTATTGGATAGATGAAACTGTATAGAGTCAAGCATTGAAAATAATGATTTCTACATTTTTTTTATTGTGCAGCACTAGTTCAAAATTTGTTGCAGTGGGGTTAAAGCCATTAACAGCGATAAGATCTATACTGGTGATCGTTACACTGTCAAATCAGTGCCAGAGGCTGACAAGCATGTTTAAATTTAATGATCACCATCTCATAATTACAGTTACCACTTGCCAGTGGGCTGTCCAGTGGCCTCTTCACCTACAGCTTTACAGTGAGTTAACTTTCATTTTATCTAATCATACAGGTAGGAGGTTTAATGATCTCCATGGGGAAATTGGGTCACTGCGGCAGCTGTTACGAGGACATAGATAGGACAAAGAACAAATAAAAACAGTTTCATTAAACTAACTGATAGATGTTCTTCATTATCACACAGAACAATTGTTCTTCCTTCAAACATCTCAAACCTGCTCTGATCGATTTCTCCATGAATACAAATAACTAGAAGAACACACCAGACAGCACTTGAAGAATCCAAAAATAAATGTTTGCTGCATGGTAGCAGGCAAAACAAGCGCAATGACCAACCAGGGGTTTGGCAGTTTCCCAGAAAGCACCAGCACAGGACTAAAAATGACTCTTTGTAATCAGAAGGTTGGAAGCGCAAACAGAGGAGGAGGGAGGAAAAGCAGGGAATGATAGAGTGAGCTTATGAATTACTCAGCAGACACGTCTCTCCCTCTGTCCTCCTTGCAAAAGATAATGGGGATCATCCGTCTTCTTGCCCTCCTTTGCGCCTCATCTTATGACCATCATATGCATCCAGGTCAGTTGGAGAAATAACACGGGTCCTCTCCAGTAACTATGATGTGTAGAATTTGGTGGGAGGAGATTTCAGTCTACAGGCTTTGTTGAAAAGAGGCCATAGCAATACATCTCACGAGAGAAAATTACAAAGTCAGCTGGACAATTGCTCTGATATACGGCCTGAAAAACATATATTATCGATCAGTTTAGTGTGAGTAATAGGTCAGACTGGTTTAACATTTTGGGGTATATCTTTTTTTCTTCTTTTTTTTTACCATGTATGTGTGGGAAATGTTGGAGCCCGTAGCTGATCTGAACTGAAAACTGTAGCCAGGTTCTAGCCAAAGGCACCAAAATTGAACCGCCAGCACTTTTAAAGCTCATAAAATTACATATCACTTGTTTAATCTGCACAAAATTTCAGTCCAAACAGAGGAAAGCGAGTGAGCATTTTCCCATACTAATAAACCATTCCTTGAATAAACAATGCCTGAAGATATGTTTCAAATTTTGATTGGTGCTTATTTAAATATGAGTATTCAAAGTTATGAGGGAATATTAAAGATTTACGGAGGTTTTGTGGGGAGGGGGGGGTTAAACCTTTCACTTTGAACTGTTACACAACGAAGCAACAGCTAAAAGTTTTAAACATTATTTTCCATAAGGCTTTTTCAGGTTTTTTACTCTGTGAAGGTAAGACAGGCCCCAAGTCTCCACAAGTGAAGCAGTCTTGAACCCACTGAATAACAGAACAGCCAAGTCTGTAGACAAAGAAAACAATCCCACAACCGAACATGACATGGACAGAATAACTTGGCTCACATTTTCAGGTTAAGAAAAATGACTGGGTGGTTGGGTTGCAAGATCTAATTACCAAGAAAAGTCATGAAGTCATCTGAGGGCAGTAAAGCGAAGCAAATGAAGTTAATAAAACACTTTGGGATACATGCTCCCTTAGAAATAAACCCAGAGAAGCAAGAAAAACTAGAAATAAATGCATCTCTTGAGGAAATACTGTTTATTATGACCAAAATAAGAGTACAGAAATTGTTTATTTCATACATCAGCAGGCCTAAGCTCCTGCTGATGGACTATTACCTATCTGAGCTGCTGCCCTGTCTCAAATTCATGTTATTCCAGTGGCTGCTGTGTCTTAACTACTTATGAAAACATGCATGACACATCTATTCAGCTTCATGAATAATACAGCATTTTCAAGCATACTCTCACACAAGCACTGGCACACTTGTGCACACTAAAAGCCGAGATGTGTCACAGATGTGCCTGAGGTTAAATCCCTGAGAGACGAGCTCATTGAGAGGGGCAAAATTCCCACCAGCCTCTCAACTCCTCGCAATAAAACCAGCCGTCTATTCTATCCTCAGACAGGATGCAATGGGGGAGGCAACCAAAGGGCATCAGCGTGAGGTGAAGAGTTCACCGCTGCATGCTGGAATAAGATTTGAAAGAAGAAGAAGTGAAAAAAATATGTTGATTTCTTTTTACCCTAAAGAGAATGACACTCCTCTTTGATCAGAGAAAAAAATAGAGCAAAATATGGAGGTCGGGAGGCCTGGAGTGAGACATAGGAAACAGTCAACAGGGCATGTGAGTGGAAGAAAAGCCAGAAAGAGAAGCAGAAGGCAACAGAGTCAGTGAGATACAGCTATCAGAGCTCCAACATGGCAGGATGTGACATGTGGAGAGCAGGAAGAGGAAACTGGACAGATATAGATTGATTTGGTTGCTGCTTCTGAAAACATGTCTATCCCATTAGGGACCTCAGTGGCAGTTAATGTGCTTATCAAAGTGTGCACCTTTGGTCTATTCCACTGGTTAGATGCTGTTGCAGGCAGCTAACATAGGGAAAGGCAGGACTTAGTGCAGAGTGTAGCTGTGTGTCAGAGGTGTCTCATTATTTCAAGATCCAACATTACATTTATTGGCTTGTATAGTTGACATTTCCTCCAGAGTTGCTAAGAAATAGGGTCACACCCTGGGGTCAAATCCCAGATCTAATAAGACCAAATGTGGGTCATTAATTATGATCACTATAATTTTGCCACATGACAACTGTTCAAATAAAGGAGCACATGTGAACAATGAGTCTCAGTGAACTAACAAAACCAAATGAAAAGCTCCTTTGAGGACTAAGCATAGTCTCCGTTGTTTACAGGGCACTGAAATTGTGCATTTAAGGATAGTCAACAGGAGGATGAACCAAGCTTTACTGGTGTGGTGCTAACTGACTGCAGTTCGATGTAAAGTCACTTCAAGAGCAAATGAAAAACAATGCAAGTCTGTGTTTTCGGCAAATCACGCAGGATTGAGTCAAACAGACACAGAAATATCATTTTATAAATTGAGCTTAATGAATGTTACCTCACAATATCTGTGGCACTCAGACATCTGTCTATCACAGCAAATCTCAAGGGAAGTGACAAGGTAGTACTGCAAATCATCTTAAGAATAACCTAATAAAAACTACAGTAGTTTCACATCTTACAGGACTTTGTACAGGTACATGATATTATCATTCTTGTTATCAATATCATACTGTGCCAGTTGGTAGTTAATGGATTATTTTATATTCAATCAAGTCTCACGCATAAGTACGTGTAACAAGTATGATGTTAAGTACTGTGCATTGGGATTGAGGTTGGCTTCCTCCTTTCTAGAAGCTATAAAAACACCTGTGCCTACAAAAGGGAAAACTACCTGACACCTGAAATACCTGATAAGTCAGTTAATTTATTTCCTAGTATGTCTTTTTTAAATGGTTTTAAAGGCCTGCAGGTGTAAAATCTCCATGCTCCTTTCTTTGCACTCTATTCCCATAAACTTCCTTAAAGCAAAAGTGGAAGGTCAGAGGATAAAAGCACACGTGTACATGAACTCAGGCACATGTATCCAGACATGCAGCTAAAACTACATTTACAAACGCCTGCATAATTAGAAAAGACATTCTTCAACTGTTATGACATCTTCTAATTTTAGTAAAAAATAATAACTGTAAAGGCTGTTGTAACAGCCCTTAAATCATAACTGATTACCTCTGGAGTGGCCATCAGTTACAACAACCTCTACAGTGAAAAGTTTTACACCTCCAGGCACGATGAGAATGAACAATAATGGGTCTTCTATCAGTTTCACAGCCTTCCTAGAAAAATGACAGTCTATGTAAAAATGTGTATAAGTTCTTAAGTTTCCTTATTTTCATTAAACTTAAAAGGGGGTTGTGTGGGAAAACATCGCCACACAGCAGTTGTATGGGTGTGTCAGCTCAGCTGTTAGCGCTGGGACAGCGTCAGGGTTAGCCATCTGATCAAGTGAGAAAGGACGTGCAATCTACAATTTCAGGCCAATGGGAACAATTTGTCGCCATTAGACCTAGAACAATACACTATGGCCTTTTAACCAGTCTAGTTAAGCTTAGTTTAGTCAGTCCCTGTGGTGCGGTACTGTGGAGACATGAAGACAAAACTACAGCAGAAGTTCGGCGTAGGGAGAGGAAGCAGTCTGCTGGGAACTGGGGGCTCCGGGGATGCTGACATGTCCTCAAACATGCCGAGATAAAGGGCGGTGGTTCGGGTACAGTCGTGCACATGAAGCCCCCCCCACACACAGAGAGAAAACAGTATACCTGGATCTCGTGCTGTGATAGTTTGTGTATCCATTGCTGTTGTCAACTTACCCTCAGACAGCTCCAGCTCCAGCTCCGCCAGCTTCTCCCGGACCTCCGCCGGCAGCGTCATAGCGACAGTCGGCGTGGGCTCCAACATCATCGTTAGCAACCCGGTGGAGGTTCTCTCTGCCATGGTGGTCCAGTACCAAGCACAAATAGGTCCACTGAGTCGCCAGTAAGAAGGACAATGCCGCCGGAAAGGTAAAAATATATGTATAACAACCCCTCTTCACTTGGTTTCGGCTGAAGAGGGCAAATAGGGTGTTGGTGCTTCTCCCGTCTCGCTGCAACGTCGTACAGATGTGTGAGAAATCTCTCCAAGCCTCATGACACGGCTAGCTGCGAGGCTAGCAGACACACCTGACTGCGTGTTTCCATGTAGTGGGCTCGGACAGGGCCGTGCCTGTGTCTCCTGCGCCTGCTGTCTTTTCCCTCGACGCTGTCGGCGTCCTGGCTGTCTGCGGCGGCTCCTCTTCAACTGTGGGGAGAACTCATTCAACTCCTCGCCCGCTCGCTTCCCACGGCGCAGTCGCTATTGCATCATAGCAACAGCAGCCCCCCGGTCGCGCGCGTTCACGGGGCCTCCTCGTGTGTTTGTGTGCATGCCTGAGCGGTGCACGCTGCCTCCTGCTGCTCCACAAACAACGTGCCTGCCTCCTACCGTCACTGTCACGCTGCTGCTGCTGCTGCTGCGTGGCACTGGAGCACATGCAGTGAATCTGGTAGACACAACTGTACCTTTGGACACTTGGTATGATTTTGTGGATGCCAGACAAAAAATAATAACCGATTGTGCTTGACTGTCAGTCACTGTGATATCAAATAAGGGAAACTGCATTGTGAGGAAGAAAGGTCAGATTAC
>OMNW01014334.1:12161-43257 GCA_900303245.1 Selene dorsalis
GGTCAGATTTTCCAATCCTCACAAAATAATAATAAAAAAAATGATCCTGACTTCTCAACTAGATTTTGTAGATGAAATTAAATGAGATGATTAAACTGAAACATTTGAAATAGTAACGACACATATAAGTAAATAAATTATACTAAGCTGAAGTAGTACTTATGTCTGAGGGCTGTATAAAAACTGTATGGCTACAACCAAGTCTGATCCCAAAGATATTCAGTTTAACACTACAGAGAAATGAACAAAGTCCTCACATTTGAGAGATAAAAATTGGATATAATTCATGTTCTTTTGATTATCTTCACTTAAAAACTTCTAATTCATGATCAAAATACTTGCAGATTATTTTTCTACCAAACAGTTAACCTAATCAGCTGACTGTTTCAGTCTTATTGATGTGTCATTATAAGTATGAGGACAAAATTAAATTGAAATGTTAATTTAAGTGTAAGGAGGCACTGAGGAAAGTTGAAGTATCAATTGGAATGATAATGCTTCACAAAGTTGAAATGACAGTGTGGGTGATAAATGTAGGTGTAGGTGATAAGTAGCAGTGGCAGTGCCATTTGCAGTGCACAAAGTGCACCAGTGTCAATAAAGTGAATATGCATACAATGTATACTGTATGTAATTATATCAGGTGAGTGTAAGTCAAGAAGATTACATCACATTCCACACAGAGGCAAAGTGCTTTACATACAATTTTACATGATGAAAATAAATTCAGAGTAGACGTAAACTAATTATTAGAGACAATATCAAACAGCCCAACACAAAATAAATGACTGGAATTATATGTAGGGCTATGTGTAGGCATTTTCAATAAAAGTAATAAACAAACTGTCATATAAATATTCAATTGTAATAGTTAGGACTTTACATTTTTAATTGAAAACAAAAATAGCTACGTGAGTTAGCAGTGGCTCATCAGTTCAGCAGTAGGTTGTCTGGGTTCTGGGTTGACCTAAAACTAACATGGATTATTGTTATCAAAACAAACAGATGAAGGTGGGGTGGAGGAGAATTGGCAACAAAAAAGCAAACCTGGAATAAGTGAAGGCTTGGCGCGGTAAACACCACAAATATGGTACTGCTTCCTGAACAAAGTGCTACAGATACTGAACTTCATCTGACCCACATCCTCATTTAGTCATTACATTTCAATCTTTCTTCTTTAATTCTACTGTAATGTGGTGAACATAAATATTGGTGTGGGGAAAAAAACGATAAGAAAGAGAAAAATCTTGGTCAAACAAAAGTGTATACTTTGTTGCAGGTCTGGCTGTAGAGACATACTGAAGTTAGTAAATATATAAACCATACTGAATGGCCTTTGACATACTTAGGTTACAATGTATGCTTACATAATTCAACTATACATTGTTGTCTGCTGCCTATAATGTTAGTAATAAACAATCTCCTTGGAAACTAAAATTTCATATATGCTAATATTTATGATGATAGTAGTAATATAGTGATCTTTCCAAAACAAAGTGGGCAAAAAAAAATCATGACAATGTATATATGCCATGACAATGTATACATGCCTGTGAGATTCAAATGACAGAAAAATAAATAAAATATAAATTATCAGAGAGAGAGAGAGAGAGAGAGAGAGAGAGAGAGAGAGAGAGGGTACAGACAGAATTAGTGTTTACTCTAGTAAACACTAAAGTCTCTGAGCACTCTGAGTGGCAAGAACAAGGTTATTCACATTAATGCTCTATAAGAAACCACACATATTGCTGTGATTATAACATATATACATAGGGTGTCTGTGTTTACTGTCCTTCATATTACTCAAAAACATTCAAATTTTCTGTTTCACACAATGGGGTGTGTTGCACCTGTTGTTTAAGTTGGTGTCTTGAGGTTGGCAAGGGTTGGGAGGTTGGGAGATTTCTTGTTATCTTTATCATTTTGTCTTGTGAGAACATTTGCCCCCCACAAAATTATTCATCAATATGTGAACAGAGAACATTGGGAGATCATTTTCAAATAATAAATAAATATACAACACAGTGACCAGTTAAATAACTTTTCAATGTCATTTCCCAAAAATAAAATAAATTGAACAAACACCACCAGTAGGTGTCTCTGTCTGCACAGTAAAAAGCATCTCCTAAGGGCAAAGTATGGTATGTATGTGTGTATCTGACATGATCATGATCAAGGATTCAGTGACTGTGATTGTACAAAATCCTCTATAAGTACAGATCTTTCCTTAGGGTATGTTTCAGATCAATGTGGTAGTTTGCTCCAGGACTCGTCCTGTTATGTTCAAAGATGGCTCCATTCACCTCAGTATGAACATCAACAAGCTTAGTTTTCCTGTCAGAACACAAATAAGACAACAATAAGCACAGCATCTATAATTTATAGCTTACATGGGAGCTACCTTATGCTAAACAAAACCAAATTTGCCATTAAACATTTGCCTGTACCTCTTTTGGCCTTTGAGTAGAGCCTCTGTCAGAGCCTTCAGGTAAACAGAGCGATGATGTCCTTGCACCAGCTGATATTCACCCGTCCAGCAGTGACTCCAGAAGACGTCTGCATCTGTAGGGATGTATTCATATCTGGACAACCCATCACACCCATCTGTCTCCAGATCTTCATCACAATGGTGCACCCTGGCACAGGGCTGGAACTCGGGGACATTGTACCTCTGTATGAAGAACAGTTTGGGCTTGCCAGCCAACATGGGGCATGTTTCAGCAGTGAAAAGGCTTCTGACATGGTCCAGGTGCAGACGTGCACTGTACGAGTCCGTACCCAGGAGGTGGTTCTCTGTACCACGGCTAATGATGCAACAGACAAAGCCATCGCCTCTGAAGTTATCTCTCTGTTTGGATATACCTCTGAGAGTGGAAAGAGCATCATCCACACTCAGCCACTTGTAGATGGCCACAGTGAAGTGAAGGGCCTTAAATGTTTGCTCCAACATGTCTGAGGGAGTAAAGAAAGATAAAATGAGATTTTAAGTTTGATCATTTAAATAATTAATCAATTATAAAAGCAGTTTCAGATTATTTTTCTAATGATGAACTAGTTTATTATTTGACTATTTCAGATCTAATTGAATTTTTACATCAGTATATGTAGCTAAATACATTTACAATTTTATTTTGTATGTTATTTGACTATTTTCTTTGTACTTCTACACTACATTTCATTACATACATTTCATATGTTTGCACCACACATTCATTTGACAGCTACCGTTACTGGCTACTCTACATATTAAGAACTAATGTAAAACAAGTATTTTAAGATTATAAAATAAAATGCAGTATTTAAAACTAAACAAGTCCCAACGTTTGGAACCACTTACAAAAAGTCATTGTCTAGTTGGGCCACTTGCCTTTTTTCAGATATAAGTAGTTAAGGCTAGCTAGTTTCAATCTCCAACCTGATTAATATTTCATATTAATAGATTATGATTTTAAATGTGTTTTTACATTTTGGTATTGATGCTTTTACTTAAACGGATATTCCGGCGTAAGTTTAACCCATGGTCTAACGCACGGTGGAACCTGAGTAGAACACCCCCTCGAGAGATCAAGTTTGCCAACCGCAAACTTCTGGAGTTGTAGCACCGAGAGTCAGATGGCAAAATACTGCTGTCTTTGTAGCCAAGAGCCAACCGCCATTGAAAACGAAAAGAGACGAAAACAGAACTCACCCACTCTCCTCCAGACGCTTCCTTCTAATGCGGAAGCCCTAACAAGTCAATTACTGAGAATGCAGTAGAAAAGTAAGGAGTCCATTGAGGTTTAATCCAAAAATGCAGGCACACATTGCTGGCTGTGATAGTTTGAGCAACTCAACTCTGTTCATTTCCCTGTCAACACTCACTAGTTCTTGTTAGAAACAGATAGGTAAGAGAGATAGGAACACTGATGCATTCAGTAATCGACTCGTCAGGATTTTCCCACAACTAGCAAGCATCTGGAGGAGAGTGGGTGAGTTCTATTTTCGCCTTTTTTCAATAGAAACCAGGCAAAGCTAGCAGGTGTTTGACGCCTCGTATTATGTGCTGGGACCCTATTTGTACTGTTGATGAAGTATGGTGCTGTTCTGAGCATTATTTGTGGCTATGAGTGGCTTTTTTGATCACAGTTGTCTCTTGGCTACAAAGACAGCAGTATTTTGCTATCTGGCTGTCTGTGCAGAAGTCACTACAACTAGCGAAGTTTGCAGTCAGCAAACTTGATCTCTCGAGGGGGTGTTCTACTCGGTCTCACAGTGTCTTAGATCATGGGTTAAACTTACACTGGAATATCCCTTTAAGCAAAGAATCTGAATGCATTCTCAACCACTAGATCATGGGTGGAAACTCACCTCCGTCATTACCCACGCAGTCTATGATAACACAAAGTCCTCTGGGAACACTGCTAAATATATACCTTTCAAGGTGACTCTGAAATGCAAAGGAGCAAGCAAAACAGGTTCATATATGCACTTTTTTAAGTAAACACAGGCTCCAATAATGAATGCAAAACTTACCTGACAGCTCTGCTGCGAGTGTGCAGGCGCTGGTCTGTTTTCTGTCACAGATGAGAAAGTGAAATACAATGAGTGACCTGGGGATTCCCCACTGTTAGTGCTGGGGAGGTCAGGTAAGTTCCACGTAAAGTAATATCTGTGCCATTTGTTTGAATGACATTTAGACTAACTATCTCAGAGGGATACATGTCTTTGAAGTTGCTATGATTTCTAATATCTGGTTTGTCTTACCCATATGAAGGGACTGTCCAAATCTTGTTTGCAGAAGAGACTGGGAACTGTTTGGTGTGGGGGGTGGACACTGAAGACATTTTTTTTTTTTAAGTTTTAGTTTTATGAGAAAGGGAAATTACAATAAATGATAACTTTTGTTAATTTGTAATACTCACAGCAGCTCTGCACCTCTGCTGTTGTGATGAATGCTGCTCAGGTGTCATAGCTGTAAAAGATATTACACAGACAGAAATTCAAGTAAATACAAATGCAAAGGCAGTCTGCAATCACTTCTCTATTTATTTATAATCTAATCTTTTTTTCTGGTTTCTAACTAAATATATAGATGTTGGTTTTCTCATCATAAATGAAACTATGTTAAGGGTGTGCCCTCACTGCTCTGTAACTGTTGGTGTATAAGGCCTCAGGACTTAGAGGGCACAAAACATGAACAGTTTTGAAATAATGCAATTAAATGCCAGTAAATTTGAGGATTAGACTGGCTGTTTGTACAAGCAGACAGGTGTTAACAATAGCAGACTGTGCGAGAACTCCCTCATGTGGTTCTTGGACATGTTATTCATTAACAAGATAGATTTGTCAGTTAAATGTGACCTTAAAGTGAGTTCAATGAAACAAATTTAAATGCATTTGTTTTTCTTGGAAAAGAGATGGTCACTGACAAAATGTGTGCCCGGGTGACTTATTTGTGGCTTTTACTCCGTTTCAATGTAATGTTGCCACTGCTGTTCTTTGGTTTGGGAACTATGTACAGTATGTGGTATGGAGCGATAATGTGTTCCTTTGGAACTTGAAAGCAGGAGGCTTAATATATTAAGCATGTGGTGTTCTCACATGTCACAAATGCTTTCAGTGGTGTAACACAAGAATAATTTTCATTCATTTTCAGTTCCCATTTCTGCGAACATGTGGCATATAATCAGTATAGATACTGCAAAGCTAACAGCTCCAGCATAGCATATGAAAACTTCCTTCTTAATTAACATATTGACAATGAGAGTTTTCTTATTTTCTGTCCAGAAATGTGGGCCAGTCAGTTTTAAAAATTATAGGTAAAACACAATCTCACCTGACATCTTGTAATTAGCCACTTTTCTGGCAAGGTCACGCCTGCCAATTTCAGCGAAACATTTCTGAACCAAGTCCACTCTATCAGGTGAAACTAAGTCCAGCTTCTCAAGTTCAATTATCACATCTAGGAGATTCTGTCAGAGAAGAAAAAAAGGGTGGTTGTTTCAGCCTACAAAGAAACTTTCAAATTTTTTTATCACGTCACACCATCAAAAGTCCCCTCCCACACTGACAGGAATTCAGTGTACAAAAACAGAAGTCAGACTTCATTAATTTTCCTCACCTTTGCATTTTCCATTGTTTCACGTGGTAATGTGCCGCTTAACAAGAATTTCACATTGTTCAGATCTTCAGAGGCCATATCCTCACTTAAATGAGCCATCAATACTCTGCAGAAATTGAAACTATGATTACTTAGAGGACCACAGTGTGTGAAATTGTTAAAACAATCATGACTCATCCCAAAAACACATCTGACCTGAATCTTGGTAGAACCTGTTGGTACTGAAGAGTCCTCTCCACCTCCTGTCTGCTGGCTCCACACACCCTCCGCAGGATGTCAAAACGTCTCAGGTGAAACAAGAGCTCTGCCAGAAACAAGCCACCCCTTTCATGGACCATCACGTTGGATTTCAGCATCTCCTTCACACAAGCCACACTGTTGTCTGTCTCGTGGCTTCCACACAGGTAGAAGACTCTGCTGCGTTCACTGCTGCTCAGGTCCTCTGCTATATGATTGATCCACTGCAGCTGCTGTTGATTTATGGGAGCCATGGACTTTGATAAAAGAAAAGTGAGAGTAACGCTAGTATGCTACAGCAAGTAAGAACGACCACTTAATCATAAACATAGCAAGCATTTGGCAAGTTAGAACCGTGGATCAAGATATCATGAAACTATGACAAAGAATATAATAGTAATCAGTCAGAGAACTGAAGAAACAGCCTTACCTCCCACTGTGTGAAGCCAGAGAGAGACAACTCAAAATGGAAAAGCCTATTCGACAACGATGACGCACCGCAAAAAAATCCCCTACGGAAGTACCTCCTTTCTGACAAAATATAACTGCCTCTTTCTTGTGGTCTCAACAATCCCGCTGAATCGTGTATGCACCAGGCAGGACTTTCAGTTGTGGAACATGCATGGTATTAGATTAAGTCTTGAAAATTTTCAAACTGCTTCGTCAAAAGTGAAAGCGAAAGCAACGGCGGATTGATGACGAAGATCACAGGGCATAATATCAGTGGCTGAAGATAATGCGGCTGTGCCTCGAGTTTATCAGCACTTACCTTCAAAACCAATACTCTTTAAACAAAATCTATGCCTTTTAACAGTCAAAAAAATAATTAAATGCAAAAAATAAAGTTAGTTGACTAAATACTAGTTTCCTGACAAAAAAAAACATTTTCTTTTGTCACGTGAGGATTTGCCGCTTTTCTTTGCCACATGTTGCAGTGAAAAAGCAACACATACTGTAACATAATAACTCTGTCTTCTTTTGTATATTTTCAACAATAAAACAGCCTAACAACAGGCCTATAAGAAAATGTGAATTAATTACGCTCTTTCACATAATCTTAAACTGTATTTAAAATTTCTATAATTTCACTTTGGTTCATATTTTCAATTAATTGTGCTTTGCTGTAGAGTGTTCTACTGCCGTGAGCTCAAAAATGTCGGTGAAATTGGATTTGTTTGTGTTTCTTTAGATTACTATGTAAGTGTAAAGGAGCTCACACTATGATGATGAGTTTTCCGACAGCCTTGAAGGTATCACCGCTGCTCTCTCTGCTCACTGTTTGCCAAAACGCGCTGAGTTCCGCTCAGCCCGGCCAATCGTGTTGCGCTGTGGTACAGCAGCACCATTGCAGTGTGGGGAGATCATACGGAGGTGCTGCTCACTAAGAGAGGGCGCGTTAGGAGGAAAGATACTCGACCTGGGTGACCGCTCTGGAAAAATACCACCCCTGTTTCCCCGAAACACTTACCGGGTGACATTGCCGTCACCAGCTTCAGTCCGGGTGAGTATTTCGTTACCTGGTCGCCGGGAAAACATTCAGGGTTTTCCAGGTGGTCGTAGTCAAGGGCTGCTGGTGAGTGGGAACATCATCAGCAGTGGTGTGTTGGTGTGGATGTAAACCCGCGACCAGGACGCCTCGGCGTTCACGGACTGGCCAGTGCAGACACAAGTGTTGAGTGTCTTAATGAACCACCCAGCAGATGCTCACCCCTCGGTGAAGCCAGCAGTGAGTCGTTTCGGCCTAGTCACGACTGGAGTGAAACGAGGAGGATAAGGATGTACAGCAGCTGCTGACTACAGCAGGCACGCTAACGGCATGAGAGCCGAGCGAAGGTGGCTAACGTTGACGTCCAGGTTCAGCTTTCGTGGCACTTCAGTCACAGACGCTAGCTAGCGGGTAACTCACTGGCTAACAGAGCTGCGTAGAAACACCCAGATAACACGCTAGCTAGTTTCCGTGTTTGAGGAAAAACAGCAGTTTTAATGTCACCCAATGTTGGCCCCTATTCATTTCGTCCTAAAAACATGTAGAGTAGTACCACCGTGAGCCTGGACAGTGGGAACTCCACAAATACCCCAGCTGTGTGTTTGGTAAGAAATAGTTTTATTTTGAAAGTTAACAGCGGAAGTTTAAATTGTGCACCGTCTGCACTGCAGGATTAATACGTAACTTCATGAACCAAAACTAAGTGTTCCTCTAGAAACAAAGTAACGTTTGGTTCTCTCTCTAACCTTTGTGAAAAGAGCTGCAACATTTGGCATACACAGTAAATGAGTTGATGTGTTGAGATAGCTGTCTAGCTATCTAGATACCATTATGTCTGAACCTACAGCTATAACATAGGTATTTATGTGTCTGTATGTATATGTAAGTTAATTATATATCCCACGAAACTTTCATCTGGTTAGTCAGCTGCTTTCAAGCACTGTATCTATATCTGCACCATCTGGCTGAAGGCAAGGTCTCACTCTGTCCCATGGCAAGACAGAGTTACTCTATACTAGAGCTACAGATGATAGCTGTTTGCTTTATAAACTATTTGCAATAATGAAGAATCTCTCACAGGCAAATTTCCCTGAAGCCTAACATGCCAACACACAGTCACAACTGGGAACTTTAACTTCAATATTTTTGTTGCTCCTAAAAATGACTTAGTAGGTTTTATTACTAAGATAGTTTGATATTTTAATTTCCATCAATTGATTTTCAATTACTTGATGAGTTGTTGCAGCTCTTCTGTAGTCCAGTTACTCAGTGCTCCTAGTAGCCAGCAACCAACCCTTCTTATTCATTCCTCCCTGCTCTTCCAAGCCTCTTTGCTTCTGCCAAGTTGCTTTCTAGTTGATCTTTGGATCTTGACATGCTGCTGTTTATAACACCAGCATCACTGAATTAAAAGAATGCTGCTTGGTGCTGGTGATGAAGTAAACCACCCTTTAAATAATGGCGTCATAAGCAAAGATGTAGGGCTGAAGATCCAGATAATTCCATGCCATCTGCTGCTCATCCTCAATCGTCATTCCTCCTCTCTCCTCCTCCCTTGCTCTATCTCTGCCACTGTGTGTTTTGGGACTAAGCTATCATCAGAGCTGTGGTCTATTTTAGACAGAAACTCCATTTACCCACTTAATCTGTGTCTCTGACTCCAGGAGTTGAGTTTCTACTGCTTAGTATAACATTTGGTATCTTATCCAGCTCAAGTTATTTGATGAGCAGAAGTCCCTAACACGTATTGGATCATTTTGTGAGTTGGTCAAATCACTTATTGAGCAGTGCAGTTAAAGGGGTATATGCTCGAAAAAAAAAATGCTTTAGCTTGCCTAATGGTTTCAGAAGGGTTTCAATGGAAGCAGGGGTCAACTCCTGCAAACCGTTTCTTGCCAGTATGTGAGCTGACTAATAAAGTACAACTTCGCCATTTGTCAGTCACACATCTGGCCGCGGCTGTGAGCTTATTAAGGCAGCTGTAAACCAAAACAAATCTAACAGTAACTGTACTGAGCCCCACAGTGTGTAGCCTCCCTCCCACCTATGGTGATGCACACGCCTAGGGGATCAAAGCTGTAATTAGCCTGCCATGGATTAGCAGTGGGGACTATTTTCCACTGTACTTGCTCCCACAGAGCCAGAGGATCGCCCAAGCAGCCAGCCCCCCTGCCCTACCTCTTCTTCCAATAGAAACACAGATGAATTTCCATGTTTTTTTGTTGTCCACAAGAGGCCCACCAAATCAGAAGCTTCATAATTCTGCCCTAGGCAGCTTGGACAGGCAGCATCTCTGAAACTGATTTTGTTATTTACTTTGTTTGTTATCATTCTGCAACTAAATTGATTTCTTGATGTTCTTCAAAGTCACCAGTGGAGTCATTCTAGTCATTTTGCTTGCAGACAGTCTTGAGAGTCAGCTGGATGTGTGGTTGGCATGTAGAGAGAGCGGTGGTGCTGCTGACTCACTGCACTGCCAGGTATGAGGTCTGTCTGTGTGTTTGCTGTCTCCATGATGTACAGTATTCCTACGCCCCCACCCCCTACACACACACGCTGAGTGCCTTGTGTCTCTGTCAGCCAAACAAGAGTTCATACTGTTCCTCTGGGGGCTCCAAAGAGGTGGAGCAGCATGATGCGTGTACTCTCTTGTTTATAAATGAATCAGTGCTTTCAGAACTGATTGCAAATAGATCTGGGAATGGCAGGATATATTACCCAGGCTAATGATGGTATTACCATATGGGCAATTCTACAAACTGCAATTTGAGGTAATTTGAGGCAGGAGGATGACTGATGTTTCCATACAATAGGCCTGTTTGGGACAACAACTGACTGCTGATATAATCATGATTGCTTAATCTGCAGATTATTTCCTCACTTAATTGATTATGACCAGATGTCTAAAATCCAAATCTAATAATTTTACATTATATATGCCCAGGAAAAAGACCTCATTCTCAATTAAGCCTAAGTATTTTTTGTCTGGAAAAAGTGCTGAAAATGTAGGTCAGTTCACATAAATATTCTCTCAATACGCTAATTAATTATTATTTTACTTATGGGATACTTGATGTACTACATATTGACAGTGTAATACAATTCAGTTTTTAGTGTTTTTTGGATGCCCCAATCATACCTTACCAATCAGCTCTGAGTGTTATCAGCTGATCTGTGGCAGATACTGATCATTTTTGGCATGTAGATGACATATGTTTTATCAGTGTGACATACTTTGTAAAAGTTCCATGTGGCCAACGTCTTGTTTTGTGAACTGTCTCTCAGCCACTGACGCCATAGTATCAACCACAGGAGATTGGTTGTGAGGCAGTCTTTAAATAGAAGCATTAATGCAAATATATTTTTAAAAGTTATTTTTGGGGGCATTTTATGATTTAATTTGATAGGACAAATTATATCAAATCGTTGAGCACCCTTAATCACATATTTTAAATGGAAATCATCCAATCAAGATCATTTGGACGTACTAAATGGCTGTGTAACAAACAGCATAAAGCCTTTAAAGCATACACACATAAAATACAGCATACCACTCATACAACATGTACATATGTGTCAAGTCTTATTACTTAAATATAGCACATCTTAAAATTCACATAAGGCAGAACTGTTTCAACGTTAACAATGAACTGCTTGTAGCCAGTGTATAAGTTACCTATCAGAGGGGAAAATTCTCTACCAGTTAATTATCGAATTCATAAGTCACACTTTGTGTTTGCTGTTATAGTTTGACAGTTGTTCCTGATGGTCAGCTCCCTGCTCTCATGCTCAGCTTGCTGGTCACGACTCAGCGCCTGTCTGAAGTTGAACAGATGCCAAAGCCTGGCTGATTCCAGGAGCCTTTGAATTACTGCCAGTTATTTGTTGTTGTGATGTGGTTGTAAAGACGGTGAAGGAAAGTGGAGGCTTTTGCTAAAGAAAGCGGTAAGAGATGTTCACTGGGCACTGAGGCACCTGTTAGCAAATATGTTCCCTCACATTTATTTTAGTTGCTGATGCTTCCAGCTTTCAGAGCACCGTAAGTGAACCACAAGATTACAACCTAGCCAGTCAAATATAGACAGTTTATGTCTAAAAAGAACAGTTTGTGTTGCATGTTTAATTTTTTCAGATGTCAAGGTGCAGAAATACTTGGCCTGACTGAGTGTTTCGTTGGCAAGAGAAAGTCTGGCCAAGGCTCAGTGGCTAATGCTTATTAACTTGGCCTCCACTGCTGTCCGAACTCAGTCATTATCAAGCTTATGTAATGTCTTTGCATCTGCTGCAGTGTAATGGATGGAGCTAAAATATTGGCCAGAATATTGTTGTATTCTGTATTGTAGGAAAATATCTGATTTAATAATTATCATGTTCTCCGCGTTCAGAGGAAGTTGAGAGACCAGGCTCTTTAGCTTGATTTTCTGGGTATTCAGCAGTTTTGTATGGCCCTCAGTAACCGAGTTGACTATGTAATAACCCCCAGCCCTCCACACCCACCCACCTCCTCTGTTTTTTCCCCTTTGCTGATCCTGTGGTCTGAGGCCTGTGGGCAGTCCAGCGGTCTTGGCATGTCACGAAAGCCCAAGGTGGCCCATTGTTAGAGGACTGCTGATCAGCTTATTTGGCAGTGCACTATTTTCCTCCGGTTCTCTAGAGTAAAGTTAAATGGTTAGCTGCCTGACCGCCCTCCCCACACACACACACACACACACACACACCATGCACACATTGTCAGCAGCACTATGAAATGCAGTGGAATTAGTGGTCATGTGTATGTAGTTTGAACTGTCATTGAACCTGTGTCTGCTAAAGTTCTCATGAAATTAATCCCCACCACCTCGTGCCTCTTGTTTTACACCATTTACTGGGCACACATGTTCAGTTTAACACAGTACACTTGTAGTGCGTTGTAGACACCAAAGTGTTGATTAACCTCCGTGAAATTCCTTGAGGATGAGCTGCTTTTAGTGTAACAGTGGACATTATTGTTGTTTTAATATAATGCACTGTGTTTAACATCTGAATATACAGCTTTCACGTGGATGGGATTTATCACTGCACATTTCCCTTGAATTGCATGAGATTATGCTTGTATATAATATAGTGAGTCTGTACTCTGTTCCCCAGTTTATCTCACTTACCACAATGGGTTTGTGTCCACAGAAATACTGCACTTTAAAAGGTGCTGCTATTTCTCCTCCGGTAAGGAAAGTCCTGACTGGCTAAGACACTCATGCTTAACAGTAGCCTTCTACAAGTGCCTACTTGATATGATTATTGTTTGGAAATTATAAGTCATTTCGCACATGAATTCAAAATCCATTAGCATTCACAAGTGGAGCTGTACCTTTTTGTTTACAAAGCTAATGTGTCTGGATGAGGTTACTATGGGGCTTTCTGGAGGGCCTCAATACAGACAGCGTGCAATGCTTCTGTGAATTTGTTTACACACGACATTTGCATTGAAAGCATTTGTATGCCTCAGTTTGAAGAGCAGAGAGAAAGGGGGGCAGGATGCTACATTTACTCACCTGTGCTGTTGTGTGTTGTAGCCTACTCGGTGTAATTTGACGAAGTGTGTGTGTGTGTGTGTGTGTGTGTGTGTGTGTGTGTGTGTGTGTAGTTGCAACACGGACCCATCCCAACACGTCTGGTCCTGCAGCTGCAGCAGAGCTAATTTTAGCCCAGGATGTGTGTACGCCTCAGTTCCCCTAGCCTGGCCTATGAGAGATGAGGAGAGGATGAGGGAGATAGAGTAGCCAATATTTTACCGCCTCTTTCTCTCCTCCGTTTGGTGGACATTTTTCTTTCTTTCTTTCTTTCTTTCTTTCTTTCTTTCTTTCTTTCTTTCTTTCTTTCTTTCTTTCTTTCTTTCTTTCTTATTGTATTGTCTCTGTATCTGTCCTCATGTCATATGGTCACTATTGATTCACACAGAAACGTATTGACTTCACTCACTCTTGCCTGTTTCTGACCTTTACTCGTCAAAGTCTGTGGTATCAGTGGACGTCTCAGTGATGTGTATCTGTGTGTACCTGTCTGCTAGGGATACACACGATTAACCATTAAACCATTAACCCACACCAAGTTGTCAGAGCTCTCTCTTTCGCCTGGTGTTTGGCTGCACTTTGTATAAAAAGAGTTCAACATGTGAAGATCTAACCTCCATCTGAGCGCTGATCAGCTGAGCCAGAGCACAGTGGATGTGGCGCTGTACAGCTGTAGCAGCGTGTGTGTGTTTTATACAAACAAACCAAAAAAAAACCCATTGTCGAGCATCCTCTCAGGATGGAGGATCGGGTCGGCACAAGCCTAGTCACAGACACCCAGAGCATTTTAATCCTATCAGTTAACAGTTATTAATCGGTTGACGAGTGTATCGGTTAAAGAAAATATTCAGAATGTGCATCCCCACTGTCTGTCTCTATCTCTTTACCTGTATATGGTCGGTAATCATCATTCTGTGTTAAAAAGCTGTATTTTTCCAGTGTTGTATCTGCTAATAATAAACCCCCAGTCTATTCCTGTGCAGTCATCCTACTCCACTAGTGAGTGGCTGGTTCTTGTTACGACTGAGAGGCACGGGGATGGAGATTACAGCAGACTGGTTCACTGTGGTCAGGTATTAGAGTTAATCCCCCTACATAGGAAAAGTGTCTGGATAAAGTGTGTGTGTGTGCATGCGTGTTTGTACGTTCCATGAAGAGTGACCACTTGCAAACACACACCCCAAGAGGATAAGTAAAAGAGGAATATTCGGGCACTAAGGAAACAAAATTTGGACAGCTGACTGAAACAAATCTCACGGAGGTTTTGAATCCGCCTTAGATTGTTGTAGACCTGATTAAAACCCTTTAGACACATCTGAATGATTTTTTTTTATTATATTGTGTTAAATGATGCTACATTTTATTAATTTACAAAGTAAATAGTGCAATAATTGTATACATTGTGGCTTGAGGAACACTGAATTCCTTCTGGCCTGTATTTGACCCTGTGCTCTGACCTTCCTGTTGAAGTTGAATGCGAGGAATATTTCCCAACAGGGACCACTAAATGTCATCGCCATCGTTTGGTGGATATTCATTTTGTTATAGTCACAGTGACCAAACATGAAGGCAGAGGGACAGCGTCAGAAGTGTCGCAAACAGAACAGAGACAGAACTTGCTCAAGCTCAATAATTCATGGCTGATTGAGCTAAGCTGACCTTGAAAAATCCCCTGTGTTGGACTGTTGAAACCTGGCACTGCTCATTTAGGGCAGAGAGGAGAAGTTGAGACAGACAAACACACACATATACAGCACATGTGCTCTGTGCTTTTTACTTCGTTATTTTCTCTCTTTCCTTGATGCAAGGCAACAAAGCGATCTCACTTGAGCTTTTTCTCAGACTTCATTATATTGTCTAGCTTTACCTTGTTGGGTTTAGGAAGGAAAAAACATGAAGCAAAAGTTAAGAAACCTTCCATCTTTAAACCTATTTCTCTCAGCTTTACTGTCCATATTACAGTACTCACTTTTGTCTGCCTTTGTAAGTCTACACAAACAATCTGCCCCATATTTCGCTAAGCAACTGGGAATGAAATCAGTTTAGTTTTGACTCCCTTCACTCCTGCCGCCAAATCCTCTCACTAAGTTTATGGCACAACAATGTGCCAAAGCGATAACTGTGCTCACAAATAGTTGTGAGTAGATCACAGTGACCAGTTCCGTGTGGAGTTGCAAATTGAATTGTGATATTTCAGTGGTGGTGCAGATGAGATAAGCTGTTGGTGTGATCATCCCACTTGTTTAGATGTCTACAGCAGCACACAGTAACAGTCTCTCGCTGTGTGTTAAATGTTAAGGACATTGTTTAACACTAAAAAATGTTCCACCGAGTCATCAGAGTTATAAATAATGCTGCTGCAACACTTAGATTTATTGCCCCACTGTCCTCCTTGCTTTTGCTAATGTTGCTACATTTAGCTTTGCCTGGATGGGTGCTGTGGACCCTCACCCACAGACTCATGTCTGCAACTGACAACCCTATACCCTTTTAGGGGAAAATAAATTGATGTTTGTTTCCTTTCCACCACGTAGCAACTACAGCAGTCCTCACTGGGGCACTGTTTGTTTCCATGGCGTTAAAGGCAGTTCCTGACTGCTGTTACTCAGTCATTCATTCAGAAAGCAAAACAACACAACTGCCAACACGGCAGGGAAAATGTGAAATTGTGTCCCCAAAATAAAGTTATACAAGTTTAATGTTGGTTGGAACAGGTTAACAATTTAAATCTTCAGGTCTATCACCTCTCCCCTGCTTCTGCTCTGGGTGCAGCAGTGGATAAGAGTGGGTCTCTGTACTTTGCAGGGTTTTAACCTTGTGTTTGTTTACACTGGTTTAATGAGTCACTTAGTCACAGATACTCGTATGAGTCATCTGTCTGTACAGAAGTTGAGTATTGTTAAGTGCTTGAGGGATCCCTGCATTCTACTCGATAGACACAATACTTCAGCAATTAAGTGGATATAAAATAGAGAGATTGTTTTTAATGGTCAGTTTAGTGTATCGCTTGTTGTGGTGTAGTTTGCCGCCTTATGTAATCTACAACCAGGCTCCATTAAGAGGTTAATTTACACTGACAGCGAGGTAAAGACACTTAGAGTACACAAAACAGCCGTGTGGGATTACCATAGGCGTGAATGTCATAAAGCTGACTTGATTAGCATGCTTGTAGTGCTTGTTTAAGGAGTTGCACAGCATGTAGATCAGCATCCTGCAGCTGTTGTTGGCCCTGGATGTCCTGGCAGCTGTTTGCAGAGGACAGGAGTGGTTAAAGCCTTTCCACGAGAGAGTGGAGACATGGCACACACACATGCACACATACATACACACAGCGCTCTTACTCCAGCATTCAACATGTTAAGCTTTTGTTGTTGTTTTGGATTTGAGCTCTGACTGGTCTGATTGTATGAAGGAATTTCTCAATGACCAACTTAGCAAATACAGTAGCTACTTAATGAGTCATGAGACTGCTGAGGCTCCTGGCAGGTAACAGTTAGCCAGTGTGAGGAGAGAGCGGTCAGTGTTCACATGACACTGCAGCTCCCTGACCCTGTTCTCAGCCATGTATTAGTTGATGGTCTTGTGAAAGGAACCACTATTTCAGCATTATCATCATCTGCAAAGAAATGCATAGTGTGTAAAGACTGAGAAAGAAAAAATAATTACAACCTGATAATTCAGTTTGTATCTTGACAGGAATTATAATTCAATTTGAACACACAGTGAATAGAAGAACGTTGGCATTGTAGCTTAAAACTGTTGACAATGACCACTTTGAAAGTTGGGCAGTCACTCACAATGAATTTGGTGTTTCCCTAACATCTCAACTAGCACCACGATGAAGTTCACATGTTTTGGTTAAATATTTCCAGTGTTTGGCTCAGTTGTTACAACTTACATGAACCAAAAGCATTTTATTTAGCGTTGGTACTTTGGTTGGCGACCAACTGTTGAAGCACCTACCACTCCAACCTCAGTTAGTTCTGGCTGGCCATCCAACATACTGACCTAAGACATTAAGTGTTTTATCTGCTGAACATTAGCATGTTTACATGTCATCATGAGCATGCTGACGTTAACATTTAGCTCCATGCAGAATAATGTTATGTCTATTAAGGTCACCAAGCTAAAACTAGCCTTAATGTGGCAATCCTGCTGTTGATTTTACATCTATAAAGGTTGTAGTTTGTATGTATATTGTGCAGGAAGTGTTATAGAGACGAGGTGATTCTGAGGTGAAATTGTGATGAGAAAGCGTCAGCGTTGGCTGTAATAATTATGTTGTCTTGTTTCCATATAAAGCCACGCCAATTGCCTGACTTCAAATTCAAAGAAACATAGTGTTTTATGTGTTAACTGCTCCGCCTTGAAACTGATTGCACAAAATGCACTCGTTGGCTTTGTTACAGCTTTGTGCATCATTTAGCAGCCATGCTAGCAATGTCATTGTGATTTGGAGTTTGAAGTGCCGTAAACAGGAAGGGGTGGCACTCTACTATTCCCTCATGAGCCCCGCCACAGGACAATGAGGAGGTCCTGCATAGAGGAAGAGCGGCCCTTGAAGGAATGTTTGGTTATTGTCATCCGCCAGGCCTCATTAGGTGTTTAACATATTTAGCCAACAGTGATGTCTGGCTGGAGAGCACTGTTGTTGCTACACATGTAAAAACTGAAATCACATGAGTGCAGAGTGGGGAGGAATTGCGCTGCAGTTCCTCAGTACAGTCCCAGCTGAAGATGCATTGTTGTAACCTGAACAGATTTTCATTTCTCTCATTGTTATGTCACATCTCTTTGTCTTACAATAGCTTTCTGTCAGTTCTTTGCCTTTCAGGTTGAATCTGTCTACTAGGGAAACCAATAGATTTGTCATAAGGCAGAAGACCTTTTGGAATAATTGAATTGAAGAAGTTTTATCTACTTTTGTTGAACTGCAGCCAATCTCACAACAAATAATTTGAAGCTCATACAAAAATGTATTTGCATGCCCAGTAAAGCATATACATAATACATTTATTGTAAAATAATATGAAAAATTTCAATATATTTTAAGATAACGTGAAATTAAGAAATCTGTAAACTTTTACAGATGTTCTTGCAGTTATCACATCAGTCCATGCGCAACAAAGCTTATAAGATAAATGAAAGAAACTCCTTTATACCATATATTGTATGGTGGCTGTCACATACAGTTTTATTGTAGTTTATAGTGTTACAGTAGTGTAGCAGGGTTAATCTCCTATCCATAGATTTTCAGGTAAATCATTTGAGGAACTGTAAATGAACTGTTGATAACAAAAGAATCAAATAGTATTCAGTCCTCAGCTAACCCAGCTGGACTTCCTCACATGTCATATCAAAATCCAGTATTGCCGTAAGACAGTCCACTACATTGAGTTGCAGTGTTGCTCAGTGACGTAATATTCAAGATAGTTCTGCTATGATTTAAACTGCATGGGAAAATATCCATGTCCTCAGCTTGTAATATACAATCATTTCTATCATATAGAGTGAATCAGATTCAGTAATGAGGTTAATCACATGTAGAGGCAGCTATTGTGGTAGCTTGTTTTACCCAATTAAAAATATTTCCCTTTCCAACCTTATTTTTATGTGACATCATTCTGTCATCTGACAGGATGCAATCTATTCAAAATGCAGATTTTGTTGGTGCTGTATTATTTATTCATGGTCCCTCCCTTTGCCGTCTTCAGTCAACCCAGGCCATTGTTATCTTCGCTTTTTATGAGTCACACAAGGAGGAGGCCTTATCTGACAAATTAAAATAAATGGCGTCTTTGCAGGTTTCAATAGAAAGGGTAAACACATAATCTTAGACAGATGGGACTTCAGCATCGTGGTAGCTGTCGTGACACTGTGATGAATTGCTAAAGTAAGGGTCCTTCAGGTAAACACAAGGCTTTGTTGGAAATGCCAAACATGAAATGCAGCACTGTGATGTGTCTGCCTCTCAGGGACACGCAGCAGTGCAGAGCGGCCTCTCTACAGGGTCTGCTAGTATGTATAGTAAATACTATGGGTGTGGATCCTCAAGATGCATTTTTAGCAGCCAAGGACAACACATTGGGCAGCTGACTGTTGCTATGCAACAATAGGGAACTTGAAATGTACTTCTTTTGCCATGATTCTGAATAACCTTTTTAAATGGAGTGTTTGTAAAACCTAAAGAATGCACAGTTTCCACTATGAAACATGAACTTCTGTTATATGTTTGCGTTTTTGCATGCCTAGTTGTAAGGCTTCTCTACACCATGTTTATCATGTTTCAACTAGATATGCAGTGGAGGGTCATGCTGTTGTCACAACCATCTGTTGGTCTCCATGTGGTCAGCTGCTTTGTTCATTGTCTTGACTGATTATTTATCACATTGTTTGCTTGCCAGTACAGTTTCCTCTCTCAACAATGTAAGATTGATTCAGAACCTTTCTTTGAGACACTCGGAAATGTATTTGTGATTACTTTCAAAGTGATCCATCATCAGATCAGCTGCAATTAGTCAATCAATTAGCCCAAAAAAATTAAGCCACTTTCATAACTGATCAATCATTCAAAGGAGGTATTTGTAAATTTTGTGAAGTACTGCTCCGCCAACATTAGCGTTAGCAACTGTTAGAAAGAAAAAGTGAATCTTTTTTTTTTCTTCTTCTTCAGCACAGTTGTTCCTATGGTGATCTGATCGATTGATCAATTTTCCCTGTTGTTGCAGGTGACCCTCAAGTGAGTGACAGATGTGTGACACTGTGAAGAACCATTTGCCTCTCCCAGTGGAGATCTGAGTTCTGGGATACTGAGGTAAGAAAAATGGGTTAATAATCTATCTCTCAAACTGCCTTATATTTGTATTTTTTTCCGTTTGCTAAATGTTGCTAAGTCACAATAAATGAAACTCGGCAAACAATGAAATCTTACAACTTTTATTTTTCAAGCAGCCCTTTACTGTGAAAAAACATCAGTTAAGGTCATAGACTGTATAAAAAAGTCAAGACAAAACTACTGGAATCAACAGGATGAAAACATTGCAGCTGCTGAAAGAAACTCAGAGCAGCAGTGGTGACTATAAGATCATGAGGGAATGCACATCATAATACATTTAACATGTGAGTTGCTGAGGGAGAAGGTACACATATTTTATAACTCTCACCCTCCCTGTCTTACACAGCATTTCTGGGGCTGAAAATCTGATTTTATGAGGTGTTGTGGTATATAGATTCTGTGATCCATTTCTTTGTTGTTCTTTCTGTTCTAAGTTGACTTACTTTACTTTACTTTTCTAACTTTAATCCAGAGCGCCATCACACAGATGGACACTGAAAAGTTGAGCCAGAGATGGATTTCTCCTCACATTGTCAGCCACTGCCTCTTATAACATTTTACACTGTCATTAAAAGAGCATGGTGTAAAAATACCACTGACGGCTGTTTGTCAACCCTTTCATATATTAAGAATAGCATGTGGACTAAGTTCTCTTAATGTGGAAGTTTTACATATGCTATAATATTTATTAGGTACATTTATGATACTTTTGAAACCTATACAATGCACTGATTTGTTGTCATTTTCAGTTATGAAAAAATGTTAATGTTATGAAAATTCCTATTCATGAGACCAACATATAGTACATTGTTCACCCCGAGTGAACAATCTACATAGTTTGATAGTCAAAGGTCACAGTGACCTCTAATACAAATGTCTAATAGGACAAAATTAGAAGCAGTCAACTTCATAGCACATCATAATATTCTACAGAAAACACTGCTTGTCGTAATTCAGTGCTGCAATTATTGGGCAGAAAAGAGGTTTTGATCATGTTTTCTGCAGCTTGACTGGCAGGAACATACAAATGTAAAGTAGTACATCAAGTTTCCTTAATGTTGCAGGTACAGATGTTTTCATTAATCTTTAGCACTTTGCAGATGTCTTTTATTCAGCACAAATCGGTTGGCTTGGCTTGGTTTCATGTTTTTTTTTTGTTTTTTTTCACAAAAATAAGCTCTCAGTTAAAATGCGTCCTCCTGATTTATAGAGGGATATTACATGTTTTCTTAGAGCAATATAATCAAAATTGTTCTTACAAAATCTGCATTTCTTGTTGGTAAATATTTGTCATTGCGTTGGAAGTCACTTGACTTCTGTTCCCATGGTAACTGATAAGCCTGCCCTGCCGATGGTGAATTTTACTTCAGTTTTTGACAGTTTGACAAGCCAGAGGAAATGAATGAGTCAGCCCGTCATGAAGAGCTGAACAAGCTTACTTAATGGAGCTTTTCCTTTCATACAGATTGAGAGCGTGTGCTCACACAAAAAGATTCCACTCTTTCAGATCATCATCGGCTCTGAGCAGTGAACATGATCACCGTCTCCTCCTACCCAACATCAAATCTGATATCTTGCTCCCCTAAGCCTGTTTTATAACATTTGCAGGCTTATCTGCACCATTCAGGGAGTCATGCATCGTTTTAGTTTGGATTTTGTGTAACATGGTAACCTCCAAATACTGGTGTGAAAATACCGGAGGGCCTTTGTGCCTGTATTAAATGTTGTTTTTAGGTTTAGTTTCTACTTAATTGGAAAAGATGAAGATGAGAATGACAGCCCAACAAGTAAAAGAAGTAAAACTCAAAGCTTATCAACTAGAGATTTAGATTTGTATTGAAAGTAAGTTTAGGAGAGGCCGTTGATATAGTGCTTGATTTTTTTTAACTAAACAGTTGTTTGTTTGTTAAGATAAAACAATTTGCAAGGATAATAACGGATTACTGAATATCGACCTTTAACTCTTGAATACATGTGAGATTTCTGCTCAGGTCTCAAATACAGTCATTATGGATTCTCTGTGTGATTTGTAGCATGTATTGTTTTACCTTTCAGTGCTGTACTTCCTGTAAACTGTAAAATATTACAAACAGATGTGTAAATCTAGAGAGGCCGTTCAGCTTGTGCTAATATCCTGGCCTGTAATGATTCGGGTGCACCAGAGAAGATTAAATAGGGGTGTGTCAACTTTATGGTTTACTGTGGCAGAGAGCATTAGGATTGCGTACATGCACACAGTTTGACACTGTTCAGGGCTTATAAAAAGGAACAGTGTGTGAGCATCTTAGAAGCAGTGCGTGCTAAATCTGACGGTATTCCCAATTTTGCACACACACAGACACTGTCTTTTGGATCTCAACAGCTCCAAACGCTTCTACCTCTTCACTCCCCAAATAGCTGTCTGTGTAATCTGCATGGTCTGAGTTCAGTGCTGTTAACTTGCACATATCAGAAAGATAACGAAGGATGCTGACCTAGATATAGGCACTGTGAGTTTATTTATGACTCTTTTTCGCAACATCACGTGCTGTTTGGAGCACATGTGAGGCAGGGTGAAGAGTAAACTGGTCAGATCCTAGATTCTGACATCATTATGATTACTTATGAGATGGCATGCATTGATAAGATAACTCATTGAAAACCACTTAAGTGAATTTTCTACATATAGTCTTTCTGCACAGCGCAGTATGTGTGATGTATATATCTTAATTCCTCGATTTACGTCACATCCACAATATTTGATGAATTGTTTTAGGTGTGTTTGAGTGTGCAGATAACAGTATCAGAGTGCTGGCTGCAGAAGGATACCTTACAGCCAACCAGTGTAGGCTGCAGCCTGGAATGTTAAGTGGGATCTTCCCACTTTGAATTTATTGAGTTAGTCCTAATCCGTAATCCCATCAAGTCAAACCCACAATAATCTTATGGGCCACACAGCCCAGCCCCCGACGAAGGACTCAAGTGCTGTTGTATTTCAACACAGGTGACTGAAATAAGAAACCACTCATGTCTGACAAACACATTTTCAAAGAGTTTTTTTTTTCTTCTTTATACAACCATAAAAACACTTCAAGTGTTTTCTTTGAAAAGGTATGGAACATGGTGACGATGGACGTTGTGTTAATTGTTGACTCATGCTCTCAGAAAGACTTTGTATTGTGACCATGACTCATTCACCACTTGTCAAGGTTTGAGTCAGGGTTTCTATTCATCAGCTTCCAGAGTGTAAATTCAACAACTGTATAAAAATTTTGCATCGGTTTCTATTTACTTCAAAATGCTTAGAATCATGAATGCTGTCCTGCCCACTTAACATTTGATTTTTGTCATATTTGATGCACATTTATACTATTTTCTGAGATGGGAAATTTATGATAAAGATACAGCAAACAGGACCAAGGGTCATCTGCCAAAAATGTAAAAAAAAGAAAAAAAAGAAGAAAAAAAAGAAAAAATTGAAGCCTGAAAGATTTTGTGAATACCAAGCAAGTTTCAAGTCCCTGCATGTTATCTTGCATTCCATAATAAAGAGAAAAAAGGGTGCATATTCAGTAGACACATTTTTAAATAGAAACAACTTGGGTGTCTTTGGTAAATGGTTAATGTTAAGTGAGGTATATGTGCTGTGTCGTAAATAGGCTCAAACATGGAAAAACACTTGTGCAGTTCTTCATGTCGTTGTAAGGATATGTTGTGAGTTGTTGTGCTCACTGTGAATGGTTGCCATGTGTCCTCTTCTGTCTAAGTCTCTGATCACCTTTTATTTCAGCATATCCTTATATCCCCTCCTTGTCCTCTGTCACTCTTTGTTCACCAGGCAGCTGAGGGGGGGTCTCTGAGGAAGATGCTGGGTTCAGAGCGCGGTGTTGTCGAAGAATGGCTCTCAGAATTCAAGGTAAAGTCTCCGCTCTGTTCTTCATGGTGACTCATGTCAGTGAAATGTGTTCCTGGGAGACATTGTTGGAGGCTTCTTTTTTTTTCCGGATAAACCACACACCGCAGGGTTTAGCAACTACGATCAAGAAGAGTGTGGAGCGTGCAAGTGCGTGCATGTCATCTCTTTAATATTTCAGTCCTTTGTAAATGTAAATACCATGTCAAATCATTTTAGGACAGTTAACACTCAGGGGCAGCTCTGCTGTCATTCCTTTAATCTGTTTGTACTGTCCCACGCTCAGGCTACACATGAAGTGTACCTAAAGCATTTTTGGGGCTTCCATTTCAAAAGTGGACACATTTAACCATCCAATCAAACTCTCCATCAAGCTTTAATGGAAACTTTCTTTTGCTTGCAGGCATGTAAACCGTGAACAGGCTTTACACACAGGCCAGTTCCACTAATCCCTTTATTCCTTTATGCCGTGTAAATCATCACTGTTGTCTAACTTGGATGAAACTGACAAACATGGTAATGTCGAGTCCATGATTTTCAGTCACTTTCCCATGTCTGAAAATCAATGACATGTGAAAGCCATACTCATGTTAAAGGATTGTAGGTTGAACCTTAAAAAGTGATTGTAACAACACTTGCCTGTTCCTAATTCTGGTACATTTATTGAAGGCATTCCCCAGTTGTAATTCAAGAACACGTCTCACTCAATGTAAATGTCACCACATTTCACACATGACAAAGCACACGCAAATAAGACAATGTTTATTTAGATATGAGGAAGTACAGGACTCCAACTGACCTCACCTCACTGCTCTTTTCTCCCTGTGCTGCCTTCACACACCGGGTTGCTTGTATGTCTGAAATATGAAATTAACTTGACTTAACTTGATTAATTTGTGAATGTAAATAAATGTTGATCTTCTAAAGAAATTGGATAAATGTAATATCTAATGATATATAACATTGTATGCAATGTGTTTGACACCCTTTTTTTAGAGTGTAAAGCAGGACAGGAATACTAGTGTTTCCATTCAGATGGTGAGCTAAAGAAGAGGGGCAGAGATACAAAGTATCTGTTACCTTACCAATTGTAAGGCAGCTGCGTAAGTGTATGCATCAGGTTCAAACATAAAGATTGTTAGCATTATAACTGCTGAAATTCCTGCAGCTGCACCCTGTGGACATCAGTCGAGGGTAAACATGACAGCATACAGGTCAGACTAATGAAAGCTGACTTCAGTCCAGTCCGACTGAAATGGCCACTGTGCATGAAGTATTTAAAAATGATGCGTGTGTGATGAAGGGACTGATGGCAGAGGATAACACAAAATTGTTAAAGAGATAGGAGGGAGTATGATGAATAGTGAGGGAAATAGATTGGTATGACTCATGGTGTGAGTGGTGCAGACCAGGGACATTGTGTTCTGTCCTCAAAGTGACCATACTGAGGCTGTGCTGAGGGGGTATTTCAGGCCCCCCCACCCCGTCATCTACAGACAAACACACAGTCTTGACCATTTAAAGAACCAGTCAGATGTCATCACTGTGTGCCTTCAAAAAGTTATTGTGTTATTCCTTTGTGTCCACTTTCACTGAATCTGCCTTATTGATTTTCCCAGCTAGGCATTTCCCCATATTTTCCAGTGCATTTGGCTCTGCCTAAGAGATGAGGGTGTTTTAATAGCAAGGATTTGGCATGTTACAGTGGGAAAAGCATGGGTATGAGTAATAAAATGAGTTATGGTTAAATTTAGTTTATTTGCTTCAGCTCCAGAATCATGGTATTGTTCATGCAGACTCGTTGCCTTGGCTTACTGGTACGCTTAACTAGAACAAAGCCACTATTACTGTCTTGAGAAACACCTGTGATTTTCGTGCTATGGCACATCAGAATGTCTGTTGTGAACAACACCTATGGGTGTGCACTTGTATCATTTGCCTGTGGGTTTTTTGTGGACTGGCTGACTCCTGATAGCTACCAATAGACTAAAAGATGCTTTGTTTGGGCGGCTGCTGGTGGAGGAATGTGTATCTGATTCATTCACAAAGCATTTTCAAGCCACATACACGCACGCAACTACTTTAATTGAAATGAAATGTAAGCAGGTCAATAAAAAACATTTCAGTCCAGAGAACCACCTTTGCTTCTTATCCAAGTCCATCTCTGTGTACTTCACACCAGGACACACCTGATACAGACCTGAGCAGTCACATACACTGGGCATTTGCGAGCCAGTGTAAACAGGAAGCAGACTGTTTACTCTGCCGTTGAAGAGTTGCAAAAATACATACATCTCACCAAACTTTTCTTTCTCTTTGCTCCAGTCCTTACCAGAAACCCACATCCCCAGCTACGCCGGCAGCCTTCATCTAAAGAAGTCCCTGGTGCCGGCGCTCTACAGAGTCATTCAGGACCCCAACAATGAGGTGATACACAGGACACCCACACTTACATAGAGCCCCAGGCTGTTTTTAGCTCAAAGTAATGTGTTTCTGGTGACGCGAATGATGTAGTTTCAGTTTTCAGTGAAAAGGAAACTCACAGCTGTGTCGTGTACACTCAAAAAAACAAGCACACACTTCTCTGGGAGAATGCGATGGACTGGCATGGTACCAGTACTAGCCACATCACCTGTGAGAGTGCACACAGTGTTCCCTATACAAACACACACACACTCACCTCTCTGAAAAACTGGAGCATCTGCTGCCCACGTTTGCAAAGCTATGTGCATAGATGCAAACACAGATACTATACTGTACTCACACACAAACTTTGGTTGTTATCAGGCACACTGCAGCACACAAGCAGCACAGTACCAGCAGGGTTAAGCAACTATATTCTCTTTAAAGGACCTAATGACACAATTTTCGAGCAAAGGCCCGAGGCACTCAGAGCAACGGGACTTTAATTTCACTCTAATGATACAGTTGGTTCCCTTCAATTCTCTTTCCCCCCTCTTTCTCTCGCTCTTTCATGGTTAAATTTTGGTGTCAAGCAACCGGGGATCTAAATTCCATTAGTGTTGTCAGTCTGACTGCACAACCTTATTAATGACTGGACAAGTGATCCAGGAAAGGGCTTGTGTGTGTTTGTGTGGTAGAGGGGGAGGGAGGTAGGGGGGGGCACTAAGTCATACTTGACTGATGCGTGTTCTTATGGCAGACCAAACCCCCCCTGCCAAAACTTCATCGATGAGTTACTGCATATTCCAGGCGTAGCCACAGTACAACACGCACACAAGAGCAGTGCTGTGTGGGCACTCACTTCACTGGACAGTGTAAACACATTGGCTCAGCTGGCTCCCCTGAGACAACATCTGACCAGACTCTCATTGTAGTGATTTATCCCCTGTGCTCTTGCGCGTCTCCCACTACTGAATGGCAAAACTTTCCTTCCAACCGCCTGTCTCTTCCTGTTAAAATCAGGCTGAGATCCATTCATGTTTTGAAACAGGAGCTGTGAAACACAAATCTTATCTTAATGTTCTCCTGAAAAACATTTTGCATATGAGAGAAAACAAGATTTTCACTGTTATATCTTGGCGTCATCCAGTACTTTTGTTTTGTTTTGTTTTATTTTCTTAACACCGGAAGCATATGTTCATGTTTTTTTTTCCTAAATTACATATAGATTCCAGTTCTTGGTTATGTAGGTCAAATTTATGCTTGTAAAATGACAATAAAAATGACTTGGATCATTTTTTATCTGAGTGTACAGAAAAGTAACTCTCAATTTTCATATCCAGTTTTATATATCATAACCTTATCCAAACAACCTAATAACTGTAGTTCATATTCCATTATGTCTTACCTGTTCTGCTTTGTATTTACATATTTCCTGCTGCAGCTGCTGGAGCCTGTGTGCCACCAGCTGTTTGAGCTGTACCGGAGCTCTGAAGACCGCCTCCGACGTTTCACCCTGCAGTTCCTGCCTGAGCTGGTGTGGGTATATCTGCGTGTTACAGCCAGCAGAGATCGCCAGAGCAATGGCTGCATTGAGGCCCTCCTCTTGGGCATATATAACCTGGTGGGTGTCAGCCCTTGTGGGTGTAGTGGTGGTGGTGAGAGAGGCGAAGGCATGACCTTTTAGAGGGTTTTGCCCTGTGCAAGCAATGAGGTATATTTTTGTTTGCCAGTTTACATCCTTATTTTAAAGTGTCTGTGCAGTTACCAAGAGAGAGGCAAAATAACAACTGTAAGGGGACTGCAGAAAAGGAGCTGTCATTAATAAATCATCAGTAATAAATCCCCCCTCCCATTCTAACGGAGTATTGTCCTGCAGCGAACTAGGAGAAAACTAGGAGAATCATTTAACTCCTGTTGCTAGCACTATCATAATGAGCAGAAACGAGAAGCAGCAATGATCACAATGTTCAAATTCCTTTCATTGCACTTAACTCTTAGAGCACATGACCCAACTATTTGTTAACTGGGATGGCGTGGCTGCTTTGTTGCTCTCAGCTGACAAAGAGGACCTTGTACTAACTTGCTCTCCTATCCATCAGGTGCATTTGTGTCATAATTTAAGATTTGCTTAATAGTTTACATGATGTAAATTGTTACCGGGCGTTATGAATACAGGAAGGCATTGTGTTCTAAGTTACAGAGTCTTGATACAACTATGAGGAAGGCTGTGAGTGTTAATATGCAAATCATTGGTTATATCTTTAGACATCACATAACACAGGTGGAGCATTAGTGAAGCTGCTTGCCTGTTGACAGGAATTTCAATCTGCAGGGAAAAGCCCAGTTAATGGATAGACCCTGGATAGATTACATCACCAGGAAACACCCTTGGGGAAATGGGCTAAGAGCTTGAGATATCAATAGAAAGAGCTCCATGTCAGCTGGCACAGCTAAAGGTATATCCATGCATAATTTATCCCTCTGTATCTATACTACTCCCCCAGACACACATATACAGTATGTTGTCATTGCCCTCTCTTGCCTCTGGTCACTGGCAAATGAACTCTGATAAAAAGCTTTGCTCTCAACAGTCACATCAGCTATTCAGAGACATGCAGTTTCCCACTGAAGGGCAGGACACGACTTCAAGAGAATTGGAGATGAAAAGAGATAAAAACCCTCTCTGGTGCACATTTCAAAACCCAAATCATGGATGCTTGGAGGGAGTAAAAGATAAACTGATATGTATATACAGTATACTGTATATGTATTGTTTTCCACATTACATCCCTTTAGTTGCAGCCAGAAAATAAAAATCTGGTCACTGGGAGCAGCCCATGTTTAAAAACAACAACAAAAAAAAAAAAAACAATTTCGGTTAAAGCACATTTATCCATATTTGATGATATAACAAAAGCTCCCCCACCGTCCACGTCTGCCATAAATTACAGAGATAGAAGTGAAGAATGTTTTGCCCAGAGAAAACACAAATAACGCTGTCTCTCAATCAGTTAAGTGTCTGCCTCACATGGCAGTAGAAACAATTGCTTTGATGACTTTTACACACCACTTGAATCCTCCTCAGCACGTCATTGCTTTACAGAACAAAGAGTAGGAACAACAAGTGCTTTGTGCCAAATGAAAAATGCTCAGCTGCATTATCTCTTTGAATGCACTTGATTATCATTTCGACTGGTGGAGATAATCAGGCATTACTTTTAGAAATGGCATCATTTTCAGGGATGCATTCATCTTCGTGTTACGTATCATAGTGTGAAATTGGAATTGAGTGGTGATGGTGCTAGCAGTGACTTTCAATCTGTCAGAGTCAATAACATGTAGCAGCAGCGAGAGGGACAGTGGACAGTACAGCAGTTGTTATCAGTGTGCTGCTAAATGTTTTCACCTAGTCACAGAGCTGCACTGGGTTAGAAGTCTTTGTCTTTATGCTGTTTTATACCTGACTGTTGTCCGTTCCCTTTGTGACACAGCTTTCACTCTCTTCTTATCTTTGGATTTTGCAGGAGATTGTGGACAAAGATGGCAACAGCAAGCTCCTGTCCTTCACAATCCCATCTCTGTCCAAACCATCGATATATCATGAGGTAGGATGCCCGGCTGTCCTAGCAATCAGTGTTGTCACCGCACCTCCCTCCTCACTCATCGACTCTTCTATTTAATCTTCCTGCCTTTTTCAAACTTGATTGCTGCTTGTGCCTCCTTGTCTCCTTCTTTGCCTCCTTTCATCTGACTATGGGAGGTGCCCAGGGACTTATTTAAGTGTCTGTTTGGAAGATGAAACTCTAGTGACTAGCACTTGGATGTCCATTTTCATTAACCTCTTCTCCAGGGCTCATCCATCTGTGGGTGTCCGTATGCTTCCCACTGGGGGAAGCTTTTCATATGGTTCCTTAACTTTCTTTTTCATTGTAAAATCAAAAGCTGTACTATGGATGTCTATGAGTAAAGATTATACCACTCTCTATGACAGCCAGCTTTTCATCATCCTCTGAGTGCCGCCATTTAGTTACGCCTCTGCTGTGGCAACAGTTGGGGCCAGAGACATTAGTAATGTTATCTCAGTTTGGACAAGGTTTACTTGGATTGGATGAATGGTCAAAGGTCACAATCAATGTGACCTCAAAAGACATAACATTCAAAAGGTAAGAACTGATATCCTGATAATACAGTGCAGATTAATTCTTAATTAAATTCCTCTGACTTTATTTGTATGTATCATTTGAGGCTGGATAGACATGGATGTAAACTATAAATTGACTGGTTAGTGGAGGTGCACACATCCACACGAAAAACTGAACTGAGAATAATTCTTGCATTTTCTAACCCTTAACTTTAACTTGTACATACCTTTTCTGTGATGTTTTTCTGTTTTAAAAGGACCTCACACTTAACTGTTCATTTCAATTTCACTCATTTAGTTTTAGTCATTCCCAATCCTCTGACCTGACTGCTAAAACAGGGCAGAGTATTGACTGTTGTGTTGAGCTGAAATTCATCAGCAAGGTGCCCATCAGGACATGCTGACCAAGGACCATTTAGTGAGGTCACAACGACACAATGTGTCTTGTTT
>OMNW01014335.1:0-19407 GCA_900303245.1 Selene dorsalis
CACGGGTCAATATTACTAATGTTAATTTGTCCAACTGCAAAAAAATAAAATAAAATAAAAACACTTTCCTATAAAGGGAACACATTTAAGGCAGCATTTTTTGTGATAATAATCAAAAGAATTCAATGTGATCTTTATCTGAGGAAAAATAATGCTGTACTGAGATAGATCCTACAAAGTGTTTCCACTTAATTTGTATTACATAGTATATCAATAGGCCTAGATATTGATCTTTCAATATTCAATTAGTGGCACCATATTATTGTATGGGGAGTGGATGCAGCCTACAGCAGACACAGAGCCAGTGAAATCACACACAGACACCACGATGCAAATGATCATACACACACACACACACACACACACACACAGTTCAATCTTAATGGCCAAGTTTATCAAGGAGAGGCAAAATAAGAAGAATGGAAGAAAGATGATTTATTGTGCTGGGACTTGTGACACAATCTGATGAACACTGTAGAGGAAACAGAAAGTATTGTTATTTATGTCCAAGGCATGTTGGATATCATGTATCCATGTGCTTCATTACTGCTGGCCCACACTGTGATGAGCTGGTCAATGGCTGGCAATTAGAAAGAAGATAAATAAGATAACACAGGTTTATAATGCTGATGCTGATTCAGTGTGAGCATGAGCGTGTGTGTGGCCTCATCCTTTGAAGAAGCAATAATGTTTAAACTTTGAATCCAATAAAGCAGGTAACCCTCTATGAGTCGTTCAAGTGTGTGTGTTTGTGTGTCTGAGCGCATGTGCATGCTTATGTTGAAGAGCTTACAAGAGAGCCTTGTTTGCAGAGTTGATAAAGCTACACTGATAAGTCTGTGTTAACACTGCGACTAAAACCTGGGAGTGCTGCCTGTCGGCTCAGCAAACACAGATTATACACAGAATATGAGCTCAAGCACATATTTACATGTATAATATTTACTGCATGTGCACAGGCGTGTTGATGCCATGTGTGCTCGTGCTGTGGTTTGATTTTTTATTGACTGCTGTGGGGAAATGAACTTCTTGTTAGAGCTGAGGGTCAGCTGCAGGACATCTGCAGGTTGTCTTGTCAGAACAGTAATTATTTTATATGCCGTACCTGTGGACCCTTTTTTGAAATATTGATGATGCTGTATTGATAAGGGGATGCTTTGATAAGAGGATGCTTTCACACTGACAGCGAGAGAACATGTTCGTAGCAGAATACCTTAAATTTAGCTTTTCCATAACATGTTCATAACATGCTCTTTGTATTATTGCATGTATGCATATGGATAAAATACTTTAAAAAATAATAGGTAGTTTGGAATATTGTTCATGACATTATGGTTGTATTCATTGATTTTACAGCAGTGAGAGATTTGCCTCTGCCTACTGACTGAACTGTCACTTCTTTTTGAATCACTGAACAAATATGAGATGCAGGTGGTGATGCTGAAATTCAGAGCCATGCTCACTGAGCACCCACTTTTATTGTGGCGAGTGCACACACAGCTTACAATCAGATGAGAAAGTTGTATTGACTGTAAGCCTGAAGGCTGAAATGAATCGTTGTTTAAGGAAAATGTTCTAATATTTGTTCACCACTTAGGGTGATATTCTGATAAACAGTCATAATGTCATTTCTATGACAAATTGCTGGATGCAAATACAACATAACATAAATGAATATATATTTATAATGCAATGTGTTTCTGAGGCCTACAGAATATCTCACATAATCCAATTCTATACCAAGATCATTTTTGTTTTAATGTACTGTACATTGTGAAGCTCATCAGTATTGCATTACAGATATGACCGGAGCTGCTTCCCTCATGCTCTTTCCTCTGTGGCAGAGGCACATTCACCTGGTTATGGGCTTCTCCTGTGTCACAAGTGAAACTGTAGCAGAAATAAAGTGTCTTTCTCTCCACATATTCTAATGTACATTTTGTAATGTATACCTGATCAACATATTGAATGAAGGCACCTCCTGGTGGCCGTTTCATGTCACTGCAGGGGGTATTACTGTTATTACTGTGCTTTGAGGACATGTGTGCTTGTCCAGCTGTTACACATTTAAAACCACGTTTTTAATCCAAATCACGCTCTTATGTGTAAAGAAATTAGCCTCCAATACAGCGCTCTACCTTGCATCTGAATCTGTTTTTAGCTTTTGTACGTACCGCCATCCTAAAATCCCCTTTCACTGAATTTTGATGCTAAACAACCAAATCATATCAATTATATATTGTTTCAGTGGAAGAGATTTTATCTGTGATGTCACTGTAGCCTCACAAACAAAACAGTCTTGCAGATTTTTTTTTTTTTTGGTTTACTCAAAATAAATCACACAAAATCAAGAAAGACAATTACAAATAGACCTAAAAGAATCAGGAAGAGATAACATATTTAAAGGAAATGCCCACATGATATGCAGTCATGATGAGGTAAAACTAACAACACTGATCAAAATGACACAAGTACAAGCTCAGAAACTTACTATTAAATGATGATGTCTTATGTGGCTCTGTTCAGCCTCAGTGCAGTGCTGAGTAATGAACCTGTATTAACCTATAGTACCATACAAAGACAAGTGATAGTAGCTACATGATACAGCAGTGCAGTACAGTGCTGTTAAACTAAACATGGTTCAATCGTCCATAAATAAAACACTATGAGAGTACCCTTCAGTCTATTCAGTTGTCCCACCAATGATATTACATACCCTGACATGATACAGACCTACACTGGTTTAACTGTAAAAACACAGCACAGCAGATTTGTCAGAATCTTCAGACAGCAAACAACACAGAAGACATAAGAGTGGCAGCATTTATCTCTGGAGGAGCGTAGTCACCGCCAGCATCTTTCTCTGAGGAAAGAAACTTGAATAAATAATGTACAAACTTGAAACAGTGAGAATTCTCAAATTTCATTAATATGACACAAGCAGTTAGGTAGAAATAAAGGCCCCTTTCCTCCTCCTCCTTTTTCCTTGCTCCACACATTTACATTTGCAGCCAGAAGTGGCTTCAGAGAGAAAGTTGTCTACATGTCTCCTTTTCTACACTTGTTTTCTTACAGACAGTAGTCATAAATACTATGTGCCAACACTTGCACTTGCATACAGCCAAACAGATGCTATGTAAGTGTTGCATTGGACAATGTGTAACAGTGTTCTTGTACAGTCAGTTAGAAAAGTATTTGAAAATCAGTTGTCTATAGGAGGTGTGGCTATTAAATAATGAGACTAATGCTGGTTTGACCTACATAGGCCAAGTCTCATTATATAATAGCCACACACATAGTTTTCCATCACCTGCAACCTATCTGTACTGTCCCAGTGAAGTAAAACCCATTCATTCGGTACAGTTTACAGACAAGGACAAGCACTAATACTAGTAGACTGCTTGGTACATTAGACCTTTGCACATTTTGTATTCTCCTCCTCCCTCGTTCTCTCTCTGCTCTGTCCCCCCACATCCAGTCCTGAAAATCACAGCAGTGGGGAATACTTCAGGAAGCCCTCTGGCTGCTGCTGCTGCTGCTGCTGCCATCTGCCTTGATCTGTTCCTCCTCCTGCATCCCTCTTCTCCACCTCACTGCCTCCTCCAACGGTTTTTGGGTTTCTCTTCACACCCGGGACCTTCGCAAGTACCAGGGAGAGGAGGTGGGGCTGCTGGAGCAGCTTTTGCTGGTGCGGGTGTGCTTGAGGCCTTGCTGATGCTGCTGAGCAGAGCTGGGAGCTCATGTGAGATGGCCTTCTCTATTTTCTCCAGCAGACATCCACCACTCCAGCTGCAGTGGGAGGAGAGCTGCTTGAAGCTGGAAACAGGGTTCACGCCGAAGAAGTCCTGGTAGGCCACCTTGTTGGGCAAGTCGAACTTGCTGACGTTGGTCTTGGCCAGAATGGACTTGAAGATGTAGTACTTGTCTGGGTCATTGACAATGTCTTGGAATACCTCGTAAGGATCACTGAACCAGCCCATCTTGTCATGGTAGGTCTGAAGGTAGCGGTCCACCAGCAGGGCATGGATACGCACACGGATGCCATGCTGGCGGATGAAAGCGATCTTATTCTCAATCTGGTTCTCAATCACCTGGGGAGAAGACAGAGAGAGAAAGAAAAGGTCACTTCAAGTAGGTCTACTGCATTAGATAAATAAAGTATAGTGTAGATAAATAGACAGATAAAGTAGATATGTATTGCATGATTCCTCCTGAGCTCTAATAGACAGGTTTTCAGTATTCAAAAACATTACCGTCTTTCTCAGAGACCCTATGAGTTTGTTAAACTCTTGTAAATGTATTCAGGTAAGTAATTAGTCTCTGTGCATCTTTACTCAAGGAATCTTAATGTAAACAAGAACATGTCAGGAAGTTGTACCTGATTGAGATCATCCAGCAGTGAGATCTCCTCCTTCTTGAAAAGCTCTCTGCTGGTGTCTGCAGCATAGTCCAGAGGCCAGAAGGAGCTGACATAAACCCGTGGGGGCTCTGTGGCATTAATTAATGGTGCCATGCTCCAGAACAGGGCCCCGTAGACCCTCATCAGGTCCTGGTTGGTGAGACTGTCGGCCTTGTTTAGAATGAGACGGATCTGGGACTCACGGCCCTTCATCTGCTTGAAGAGCATCTCGAGCTCCCCGCCCACGTCCAGCTTGGTGGGGTCGAACACCAGGAAGATCAGATCAGCTCGATCGATGAACCACTGGCATACCTCGTTGTAAGGGTAACCTGAGAAAGACGGGCATGAAGAATTCACATTTTTCTCACTCTGTGAAAGGCCTAAGATTCAGTGTGATAGGAATGAAACACAACATTACACATGGAGAACATTGTTGTGATAACATTTCATCAGAGGCAACTGTGAAACTCAAGTCTTAAAAAATGTTCATGGGATTCATTCTTTGTTTTCTGTACAAGAGTAAGTGGTGAGGAAATCTGTTCAAAACACACTCCTCAGCTTGAATGTTTGATGTGTTACTTATTGTGGTTGTAATATTGTGTGTGTGGATGAAAATATTTCCGTCAGCAGTCATCACCTCTTTCCTGCTGTTTGCGGTTCTCAATGATGCCGGGCGTGTCGACCAAGGTGACCCTCTCCAGCAGCTTGTGGGGCATCTCGACGCCCACCAGCCGCTCCAGGAAGCCCTGGCCAAACCTCTCCAGGGGGGAGAAGGACCGGGAGCTGTCAGCTGCCATAACGATGCCCTCTATGGACCGAAACTTCTCACCGTGCATTATAACTGTGTACTCAGAGGTGGTGGGCTCGGCACCTGAAAGGGAGAACGAAGAGGCAGTATTTGAAATGATTTATAACATAATACATAACATATTTGTCGAGTTAACTCTACCTGCTCTGTGGTTATAATTTAATCTTTACCATGATAAAATTAAAATTAATTAACCAACAATTTTCCTATTAACCTAGTTGATACTAACTTACTAGGTAATTAAATGTCAGAATAAAACAACCCACCATGTCACTATCAATATATTATTTCTTCAAATAATCATCTCTTAATGTATACAGTAATTCATAAGTGCCTGGACATTGTCGGAGCCTATCTTGAATATTCTGTCACTACATTAGTCCAGGAGGTTTTGACATCATAAGAGAAAGAAGAACAATGATGGACACTGATAAAGCATGTCCTCGAGCATGGTACTTATGTATATTTTTCCAGTGCCTATACTTTACATGATTATTCTTGAAAATATGATAAACCATCCACTTTGTTATTCACAGGAGAAAAACAGTCAGAGTCAACGCTGACAGTGTCATGTTCTGTTGAACTGTTCAGTATGAACTGTCCCTATGGATGGCTACAGGAGATGAAGATGAGGCAGAGGATTCTTCCCCAGAGACTTGTCAGTCCACGTTTTACACTTAAAGGAAGATTCCTCTCATTTTAAATGACTGTTGTCTTTACCACAACCAAACTCCATCATTGTATCATCGCATTGACATAAAAAAAATTTACTTTTGAAAACTGTATTTTCAAAAGCAAGAACTTTAAGAGTTCAACATATTCTCCCAATTATAGATAAAATATTTAATTAATTAGCAACAAAACAACCCATAGTTCAATACAAAATATGCTTGAGTTGCTTCAATCTCTCTCAGTCTGTTGGGACCATTATTGTGACTAATGGTAGATAACTTTTCACTGTAACTGACTCATGAAAAAATGGAAAATAAAACAATTGCCTTCGCTATATATCTACTGCTGCTGCTGCTGCTGAAACCCTGGTGATTTCCACATGTAATCACTGGGCAGTAGCTGTGTCTGTTTTCAGTTACACCACTGTTGAGTTTTTTGGGGTTTTTTTTAGAGTGAACCTGTGTAGAGTTGCTGGGAGGTGCCGTGAAGACCCAGCAGGTAGTTGATCATGGAGGACTTGCCAACGCTCCAGGGTCCCAAAAACAAAACCATGGGCTTAGAGGTGATCTCACCATCTGCAGTGTTTGAGTGAGAGGCACACACAAGAAGAATTCAGAGAAAGGGAATGAAAAGAGAAAAAGCACACAAACTTCTTTTTTCAAGATGTTACATAGAGTTACAACAGTATCTTACTCTGCGTTGCAGAATAGAGCACTTTTGATTCATTGTGCTTTCCTGTCTTTTGTTAATGCGTCACCATATTCTTGCAACACAAATGGAGACTAGATGTTATTTTCTCACACCAGTTTGAAGTTATGACAGCATAGGAAATACATATCTACTCCCCCGTAGTGCCACCCTCAGGCAGGCCAGAAGGCCACCTAGCACACACTTTATCTCACTGCACAACACACTATGGAATAGATTAATACATCAAAAAAAAAAGATAAACTCTGAGATACATACAGTGCTGGTTAAATTACTTTACTTGTGACTATGATGGTGTCCTTCCATTCTGCACCACAAGGTGTCCTACTGTCACATGACACATCCTGCTTCACCCTACTCTCCAGCATTAAATAATACTTTGTGCCCTCAAGTCCTGGAATAAAATTGTCAGGTGTCTGGCCCACACAACATTCCCTTTAATTTTCAGCAGACAGAGATCTTATTGTGCTTCTCTGCGTGCCTGGTTTGAATAATGTCAGGCCCTGGCTCTTTTCCTACAGCTTTATTTGTCTTTCCCTGTTTCTGTGCAACCATGTACTGGATATATTTAACAGTGGGGTTGACTGATAAAGGCACATAGGTGAGCAGGTATCATGTGTCTGTCATGGATTACCATTATTGTAGTTTTCATACATGACTGCTGACTTTTCAAAAATGAAACTGGATCAGTTATTTATATCAGATAATAACTGCAGTGCCGTAGTACCAGTACGTTTTATTATATTTCTCTTGGTGCCAGATTTTGGTCTGATCCATTCACTTGAAGATGATTTATACCAGTTGTAGTGAGGCGTTTGAAAATCAGAGTTTTATACTCACTCTGTAATTAAGGCTTACTTTACAGTATATGAGCTAAACCACAGATAAAGTTATAAACTGACATAAGGCGGTCATTAACCAATAAGTGATTTAAATCTCTGCTGAGGTGGACCTATAAAAAGTTTATACACTGTCTGTGATATTTACCTACACAAACAGACTGTAAGTGTGGCTGTAAATGCTGTTTAATCACCCACAGGAACCTGTTACCTGTTACTTCGTGCTGCCTGAGCTCGTTGTACTTGTAGGCTTGCTCCATTGGCTTGATGGCTGTGTGGTAGATGTTCAACAGCTTCTTCATAGCAGCTAGATGGAGACAGGGAGAAAGAGAGGTATTGGGATGTAATAATTAGAAAATAATAGGGAGGAGACATTTTGGACAACAGTGTTATTAATGGTCTTGCTACAATTACTGATTACAGCAATTGCTCGGGCAGTACTTGATGATGAATTGCTCTCGATAAGTTTATTGAATTGAGCTGAGGTGAGGTGATTAAGAGAGCGGCTCTGCTGCAGCACTCCGGCCTCTCTGAAATGAATCTAGTTTAACAGAACAGAGAGGGCTTTCATGCTGACGACAGAGGTGCACATTTGCACTGATTAATCACCTGCCTCAAGACATGTCTGCACACTCACACATACACCCGTGCGTACAAGCACGCATACAGTGCACACACTTGAATATAAAGCCCTAAGGCCTTAAACATCATGAAGCAATTTTCCACAATAGTTTCAGCAGAAAAGCCCCCAAAACTGTCTCAAACTTCCATTCGTTCACATTCAGAAACATCTGTTTTCCTTTCCCATTGACAAAGTAGCTGTAAACATTCTGCTGCATTTTCATTTCAGCTTAGGACTTCAGGCATTTCCGCTGCAGAAGACATTTGAGGCTGAGCAGTGTTTCATTAGAGGCCCACTTTTTGAGCAGGAGGATGCGTTTGCAGTGCATATGTGCTGGTGCTATTGCTCTTTCCCATGTAAGGAGAGGACGTATAAGCATTTAAATGTCATTGATTTTGAGATCATGCAATGTTTGTTACCTGAGAACTCTGCTGAGGGTTCAGCAGCAGCCAGTCGCAGTGTATCCTCAATATGGGAGCGGTCCCTCAGCATTGCGCCTGCTGCTTCCTCCTCCTCATGTCCTGCTCAGAGGGTCAGACTGACAGTCAGGTGTTCAGGTCAAAAGCCCTGACATGCATTTATCTGTGCAGGAAGTCAGTAATCCTCATACACAAAATAAGCCTTGAAAGCAATTTTGGCATACGCTGACAGTGAATGAATGACCACAACCTCTTGTCCACTAAAGACTCCATGAGCAATTGACAGTGAGAACTCAGTGGACATGGTTACAAAACAAATGTGACTCCCAGTTAAATGACTTCTTTAGTTGTGAGTGATCAGACCAGCTGGGCCAAGAACAGGCCCAACTGTTATATCATGCTGTTGTCCATCTATCTGCTCTATTCCTTTCCTCTGCTATTTCAGTCTGTTTATTTCTGTAAGAAGAGGTTGTTGCTAATTCCTCTTTAGCTACATACAGTGTCATATTCTGGGGTTTGGCAGGCGAGAGAGACCAAGAGGAAGACAGAAGGATAGAGATCTTTGCTGTCATTTCATGACCCATGAATCACGCAAGATTCATATTTCCACCTGGAATCTGTAGAAGGCGACTACTTTCTCATAAGGCATGTTTTATATTAGCTTTATAAGTTGTTAGTAAAGAAAGCTTTATAAAAATGAGTGATTTACAACATGTGAAAGTGAAAAATCACTTTTCTTCTCTTCTCTTTATTTAATTCTGTAAATGTCAATACATGTATTAATTGCAACAGGATCCCTCCCTATCTAATTGGAGCAGCATGGGAAGCAGCTCTGAGGTGTCAGTGAGAAGATAAGTTACTGTACCCCTATCATGCAGTTTGTCTTTTAAGATGTCAGATTATTATTATGTTGTTCTTTACCTGTGGTGTGAGACTCTATGGGCTCCTCTGAAGTCACCTCCTCAACTGTCGCTTCCTCCTCAACAACATCAGTAGGTGCCTCCTCCACCACAACAGCCTCCTCCACTGTTTCCACTGGTACATCCTCAACAGGTTCTGGTGTAACATCCTCCACGACAGGCTCTGGTTCTACTTCAGGAATCACTTCTGGCTCTGAAGTGACCTCTGGCTCTGGCTCTGGCTCTGGCTCTGGCTCTTGCTCCGGTTCTGGCTCTGAAATGGCCTCTGGCTCTGGTTCTGGCTCTGAAATGGCCTCTGGCTCTGGTTCTGGCTCTGAAATGACCTCTGGCTCTGGTTCTGTTTCTGAAACAACCTCTGGTTCTCGCTCTTCAATCTCTTCAAGCTCTTCAAGCTCTTCAAGCTCAGGCTCTTCAGGTTCAGCTTCAGATTGAGCTGTGACTTCTGGTTCTGTTTCCTCAGGTTCAGAGTCTTCTGTAGGAAGCTCCTCAGGTTCTGCTTCTGGTTCAGATTCAGCCACTGCAACCTCCTCCTCAGCTGCATCTACAGCAACAGCAGCTTCCTCCTCCACGGCCTCGTTCTGGACAGTTTCCACACTTTCCTCCTCTTCAGCTGCTGCCTCTGTGTCCTCCTGTGTGTCTTCACCTTCTGGCCTCTCCACTGCCTCTTCATCTGTTTCCTCAGGAGTTGGTTCCTCCTCATCTGAAACTTCTTCCTGTGGTTCAGTCACTTCCATTTCATCATGAGATAATTCCTCCTCTGCTTCATCCTCTCCTTCCTCAGCTTTCTCCTCCTCTTCAGATGGCACAACCTCCTCAGCTTCTTTCTCCTCTACACTTTGATCCTCCAAAGGTTCTTCCTCAGCCTCTTCCTCAGATGTGACCGCTTCTTCTGCCTCCTCTACTACCTCCTCCTGGGAAGCGGCCTCTTCCTGCTCTTCTTCTCCCTCACTTGCCACCTCCTCAGTGAAAGCTGCTTTCTCTTCCTGCTCTGAGGAGGAGGCTGGCTCTTCTTCTTCAGTATCAGTGCTTAAAGATGACATTGTTTTGCATGGCTGACACATGGCCCTCTCTGGGGCTGGGGTGTCATTGGAGGAGGTCTGGCTGGAGCGCTCCTCTGTTGTGTCACATCTGCAGGAAAAGAGGTCTCCCTCTGGCTGCTGGAGCTGCAGACGCACCAGAGGCTCCTCATCGTGGATGGAGGACCCTGCCAGGAGATCTGTGAGGACAAAGAAGACAAACAGTGATGCTTTTTCCAGAAAGACAAATCCTGTAAAATATTAAAAATCCTTCCGTGATACACAAAAGCTATGCACAACAAAGCCGATTATATAACATCAATTAACTACCACAATCTAATAAAAAGTCTGGATGTTGTTTAGCTCAGCGGGAGAATGTTTTAATGTTGATGAATACATCAATGATTTGGTGAACTGCAAAACCTTTGACAGTTTTAATAAGATAAGATAGATAAGATGTTTTCTTTAAATCATTATGCATCTATAAGGCTGAAGAGCATGACAGACACAAAGCAAATGCATTTCTGACCAATCACACGGCACACTGCTGTAAAGTAGCTGGACATCTCAAAACAGCGGTCATTTTCGTTTGTTACATCAGCGCCAGTGCTCAGTCACTGTGCATGAACAGAGCAGATCAGAAGCTCAGCACATCCATGATTTAAGACTCAGGTTTCAGCTCCTTGAATGGTGACACTAAGGCACGGACTATTTGAGGCATGATGTACAGTGGACAGTTGTGTCGTAGAAGACAGCTGAGTGGACAGGATGGCTTGGAATAGAATAATGTGTTTATTGCCATTGCATATATTTATTAATGTTTTCATGTTTTGGTTCAATTAATCAAAAGGAATTTGGGATCTAAAAATCACTAAACCAAAATTGAACATAAAATAGTAAGATAAATGTAGAACTTGGCTATAGTTTAAATTTGTGAGAATAAAATAACATCCTAACTACAATACCAATACCAATAGTAATACATTTAAAACCTACATGCCTTTCAATATATTACATTACAATAAAATAAAGTTTAGGACCGCCATTGACATAGAATATTCACTTCCTGTACAGGCTATTTAACTGTGCGTACACTTTAAATCTGTACTTTCTCCCTGAACGATTCTGTGCATTAATTTTTTTACAGGTTAATTGTTTTGATTTCATTCATTCATTTTGATTCATGTGGGGTTTTATTGACAAAGAGATTTTAGGTTGTTAAAATACAAGATCAGCACTGCTCAGCATCATACAGCACATTACCGTTACTTCAAAACAATCTTAAACAGGGGACTCCCTCTCTGTTACGCCACATGCATATCACACATGTGCATTCAATACTTTTCACCACCACAGTGTTCAAAGGGCACAAGGTCATGACCTCTATTTAATTATAACTTCTGGTGTGGTCTTAAGATAGAGGGGTGCACAGTGGTGCACAGTGTGAGATGAGGCAGCCAAATGTATGTCCACAGTTCATGTTACAAGATAGGGTCAGTGTAAGGGATGAAGACTAATAGCCGGAGGCAGCTGTTACGGGTTTTACTTGTTCATAAGGCCTCTGGACCAGTGCCCTTAATGAGCACACAAACTAACGCGAAGGCAGAAACTAACACATGTGATGACATCTTTGAATACTCAAACACTTTTCGACCTGCAGTGTGAGATTTATTGAAAACAAGTTGTGAGCACAGTGTTGAGCTGTCCTTACCTTTTAAATTGATAACCAGCAAGTAGTTGATTATTGAAACACCAACTGACGGACATTATCATTCAGTCACAGTCATTTCTGAAAACTTGGCAAGTTTATGTCAAAAGCACATTTTATTTAAGCTCTGTTTTGAGTCCCTACCAACTCCCAGGGGAATGTATGACACATGTGCTACTAATGCTCCACTATGTCCTAGCATGGGGCAAACTGTGAGGTAGTCGTTCTCATCAATATGAGTGAACCGTTTCGCATTATCATACTGATTCTTCTGTGAAATATTTATTTGACATTTTCACTGTGAGCTCAGACAGTGGAGGATCAGGCTGGATATTAACCACTATTTATAGGTAAAGGCAACATTCATTTGTTTTCATTCATTCATTTTCTATACCGCTTATCATCTCAGCTGACTGAGGGGCGAGAGGCGGGGTATATATCTATCGCAGGGCTAACATATACAGACAAACAACCATTCACACTCCCATTCACACCTATGGGCAATTTAGATTTGCCAGTTAACCTAACCTACATATCTTTGGTCTGTGGGAGGAAGCCGGAGTACCTGGAGAGAACCCTCTTGCTGTGAGGTGACAGTGCTAACCACTGCACCACCATGCCACCCTGCCAGTAAAGGCGACATTACAACCTGAATTCCATTATTTTAAATTTATTCGATTTCATTATATAAATTGATTATATATATATACATTTCCATGTAATAAATGACAAAAACATTGAACCAGAAGTACAATCAAACAACAAACCAGCCTACAACCCGACTCTTAAATGACCACATGCAGCCACACAAGTGTTTTCAATGACTTTGACTGATTCTAGCCACAGCAATTACAACAAGACTGTAAAATGAGAATCATGCCATACATTTATGTCATACATTCTTGTTTTGGTATCTGTGCCTGTTTACTGATGATGCTATTGAGTTAATTAAAGCTAGGGTTGACGTTGTGAAAGATTGATCATTATTATTAACATCATTTAGATGGTGGTTATGGCCCAATAGTACGACCTACACAATGTGAAGAGCAAAAGGAACCAAAAAAAATCCATTCTCTCTAGCGGCTGCAGGCCAGCAAAGAAATTGACAAATCACAGCCATCTGACCCGTATGGCTGTGATTGGAGTTTCTCCTTGCTCAAATTTGCACTCTCCTCGATCCAATCCCCTCGCTCAATTTTGACACTCCGCTGCTCCTCGTCCCGCCTCGTCCCAACCCCCTTCCGCATTTGAAACTATGAGTGGTTTGTAAGGCCCTGAGCAATTCAGCTACACGAGTTTCAGACCTGCCCCACTGGCAAAGGCCACTGGGGCAAGGCGATGCTGATACAGCAGAGTTTTTGTTGAATAGTTAATCTTTCGTTTTTATTGTGGAAGTTGTGACATAGATAACTTTTATTATGTCAATGCTGGTTTATGACTGTGAAAGCTACCGTTAGTTTTTTCTGTGCCATTAGACGGCGTCGAAACAATTTTTGTCTCTGTTACTCCACATTCAAAGCTGGCGCCATGTTTGGTTTCTGCCGGCTGGCTCGTTGCTCTGCAGTGTGTTGTTAGGAGGCACTGAGGTTAGGGGTGTGTGTGTGTGTTTCTCATCGTCTTCCTCAACGTTGACCATAGCTTTAAGTTGTTTTGGATGAAATTCCTGTTAACCCAGGCCCTGATCTCTGAATCACACGCCTTCAAGTGGAAGTGAAACTAAATGGCAGTTTAGACTAATCAGGCTTGTGTCATCACACTGTTTGACTAAAACTTCAGTTCCAGTTAATTGTTTCTGCCTAATCACAAGCATGATGTGACAAGGTGCATCATCATTTTTTTTCTTACTTATTTGGAAGTTGCACAAACAGTGTTATGATTATTAACTATAGTCAGTGTGAAGCCTTGAAGCTGATCCCATCAAACCAAAATCAGTCGCTTCTGAGTCAAGATATATTTGTATTTTGAGCTTGGATTTAAGGCTTAACACTCCATCATCGGTCCTAAATGATGCTTGTGGAACTCCATGTACCCTCCTGTTCCCGCACCATCTCCCATGACGGTTTCTTTCCCCTATTTTAAGGCCCTGAATCACACATCAGACAACGTTGTTCTCATCATGTTGCTTGTCACTTCTAATGTCTGGATGCTTTGTTAGCTTATCACCTTCTGAGGGGATTGTCAGTGTTAGCGATCAGGACATCAAGCCTGTACTCCAACAGTATCCAGACTCTGTGTGGACTGTTTGAAAATGCTTGTGCACAAAGCAAAGCCTGTTTCACTCCAAATATGAATAAGGGTTAGGATGAGAATGTGGCCATGGCAAGCCATTGTGTATTGTAATATAAACCCAGTCCATCAACAAATGAAAGCAGTGGATTTTCAATGTCTGGCTTTGCCACCACTAACCACAATGGTAAAATGCACTCTAGCTGGCTAACTGAGTTCATAACACAAATCAAAAATACAAGAAGACGGCAGAAAGAGATAGAATAGGAAGGCAGTGAGTGGAAAATACATCAGATTAAGAGACAGTAGCACACATTCATTGTATCTTCCAGTGTTGTAACTGGCAGAGGCCGAGGTATGAGCCACGGCTGTCCGGCGCTACCATTTTCACCGTGGCTCAGGGCTCATAATACGTGTCTTGGCCATTCTTAAGGGTACTGTGGGTGTCAGTAATTGGGTGAAACAAACGAGAGGGAGATTAGTGAGGGGTTATCTGAGGACAGCGGTCCGATGCTGTTCTGATCGAGCCATCAGGGAGGTTTGGATATTGCCCAAAGACATAGCGCTACCACATTGTTTGCATTGTAACATGAACAGCAGCAGTGGCCAAGATCCCAACATGAGGTGGTGAAGATGTGCTGCCAAAGTTAAGTGACACCACGTAACAAGGTCAGTCCCCAGTGGCCATTTTTTATTTCTGTTTGATCAGATGGGATTAACTATGCATTGATTGCCGTTTCCGTCAGAAGCAGATATTTGCACACCTTGATGTCACAATAGAAATAAACCCTCTGTCTTGCTAACTGCAGACGGCGCAAAATTTAGTCTTCTGTCTTTCCCCCACAGTGCATGCTTTTAGATAGCCTAGTTATGAGGAAAAAAACAGAGAGATCATTTTCTGCTGTGCAAGTGGTGAGTGATGGCCAAATTAAATTCAAGTTAACATGATTACAAAGATGGGGAAATATGTGGGGGAGGAAAATATGAGACAATTCATGTGAAAGTTATATCGGCGGATTACTGAGACATATTCAGTCAAGATTAATGTAATAAAGAGGGGGATGTTAGCAGACTGTTGCACAAAATAATATGTCACCACATTATTTGAGAGAAACAAATGAGCAGATTCCCAAGTAGCTAGATTCTGCTTTGTACCTAGACATGATGATGTGGGTTGGTGCATTGATCAGTTGTCCACTTGTCCAATGTCTCTATGACTAAATACCTGCAAAATAAAAGACCAAGTGGCTTGCTATAATATGCATATTCCCATGCTAACATGTTAAACTAGGGTGGTGAACTAATACCATAGCATCGTAGACTCTCATGTTAACTTGCAAGCCATGTAAGTGAATGAGGTTTAGAGAGAGTTAATACTTGTTATTACTATCTTCTAAAAGAATGCACACCAGGCCATGAGGTATGAGTAACTGAGCTAAAAACAAACAAACAACATACTGCTTTACACCACCGTTTTTGCAAGATCTAAGTATATATTATATATCAAATCTCTTTTAGCCCCATTTTGTTCTCCACCACCTCCTGAGGGAAATTAATTGCACTTTGGCTGCTGAATGCTCGATTGTGTTCACCAGCTGGGTGCTACTTTGATTGTATGCTGTTGCTAGGCAGGTAGGAGTCATAGCTGCATGCTGTGACACAAGCTGCAGAGTTTGCCTTGAATACTGGCTGTCGTTTTACATTATTAGAGATTAAATTTCTCCTGGCATGAATAAAAGATTTTTTTGGAAATAACGAGGCGCGGTCAATGAAGAGTGTGCAATCCAAAAAAAAGTCCCTCTCTCCAGGACCCTGCTGTTGCTGCAGAGCAGACTGGGGACAGAGTGGGACAGGTGCCTTAGAGCTGGAGCTGGGTGGTACATCTATGAGACAGAAATAGTCCTACAATGAGTCAGTGGGTGAAAAGAAGGAGGGATAATTCCACTCCTATTTTCAGGAAGTGTGACGCTCCTCTCCTCCCTGTGATTGTCATGAGGCTGGCCCGCAGTCCAGCTGCACTATTGCTCACATTCCTGCAACAGTGTACGGCAGTGGGTGACTCAGAGTCTTTTAAAATTGTAATGACAGTAAATGCATTAGCACTAGCAGCAGTGAATTCTCCTTTTTAGTCTTCGGTTTCTAAAATACAACAAGGAAGGGACAAACACACATGGAAGCAGCAGTGGTTTTGCATGTCTGGATATCTGATGCTGATTACTTATGGCTGACTAGACCTCAGTGGATGTGGTTCTTTCTAATTTTCTCTCTCCACACAACAAGTCTGAGTCTTGTCTGTCACAGTCCTGGGACACATCCAACCACTCTGAACTGGATTTTGGTTAAATGTCACTTTTTTCTGATCCATTCCCACACTCACAGCTCTAACCAGAGGGATTAATCTAACCTTAACTTTTAATAGAACTTGAGTTTTATAACTTAAAACAGCCCAACTGTTTGGCTGCTGTACTCTGGTCCTACATACCCTCTGCTAAGCTCACTCATGCCTGTTTTAGTTGGGACATCCCCTGGACATGGAGCCTGCTGACTGGAATGACAGATTAGCAACTCTGCAGATGGAGCAGAGAGCGAGTGATGAGGTTTTATTGAGGCTTTAGCTGTATATGTGGAGTCTGTTTGTACTGTATGCCTGTATGACAGTATCATAGTTTCAAGCATGTGAGTGATATTTGTGTATGTACTGTATGTGATTAACATGTGTGTGTGTGCTCCCGGGACTTTTAAAGGGATGCATATCGGTGCACGGCATTGATGACCACAGTATCTGGTGACAACTTTGTCTGGCTATTGACACCTGTCTACGGCAACTTGTGGGGACCAAAATGAACCAGTGCAAGGACAGACAAGGGTATTCTCTGCCTCAGCTTTCACCAGGTATCAACATTTCCTGAGGAGCAGAAGAGCAGTTGTGATGTAATAACCTTGGGTAAGCGTGTAATGACTCCCATTTGCTCAGTTTAAAAAATCATACATGCTTGTCAGGGAGTAAGAAGTCTGTCTATAAACATGAAGCAACAGTGAATGCCAGCACAGACTGTTTGGGAGGAGTTACATGCATGCATGAAACTGCTGTGAAGGGATGGTAAAACTTGAAAGAGATCCGGTGGGAAAACCAATAATTTCAGCCAGCTTTTGCCTTGGCTGCAGCAGAGTGCTTGACTCTTTGTACTGAGTCCAAGTCATTCTGTCAGTGCTGTCACTGTGTTTCTCTCCAGGGCAGAGAGAATAAGCAGCGCACAGGACAGTTTCCATCAGCTGGTGTCACACCTCAGCCATGACATTTCCACTTGTACAACCACAAAACTTTGCGCCGCATCACATGGTAACATGCAGGGCACATTTATGGATCCAACACATCTCTTGTCCCATTAGGCTTTGAAATCCAGGGACGAACAACGCTATTCTCCAAGGAAACCGAAACTGTGTGAAACACTGCAAATAACGTCGACCTGAGAACGCAGCTCTCACCTTGACCCCATTCTCTCACAACCTAAAACTGGTTGGATGCAAAATGATTGTGCAGGATCAATGCATAAGTGACAAATGGAACTCATTCATTTGCACATTTAAATAACTCAGCAATACATGTAATTTTAAATCACTGCTCACGGTCTCTCCAAGTCTCAGCAAGACACACAGCGCTGTGGTATGTTCAAAGACACACACACCACATTGATATGTAGCTATTTAAATGCAGTGGATCACTATTTCAATTTCACACACACCTATTTGAATAATTCCCTAAATGCATTCAGCAGGGTTACAGAGAAGTATTTCACCCAAACCCATCGCCCTCCACCATACCTGCAGCAGACAGGGCCAGCAGAGACACCAAGCAGCACACAGACACCAGCGACTTCATTTTGACTGCCAGGGGCCTTCTCCACATCCGCCCCTGCTATATATACCGCTCTGGCTGAAGGTCAGAGGGCATGCCAATGGAGGCGGGGTGTAGCAACTGCACCCATTTCAGTGTCTGAACAACTGCCTGGTCCAATCAGAAAAGCTGAAAGCAGAAGGAAACAGGAAGAGATTGGCTGGTTATGTTGTAGTCATATACTTTTTAACACTAATGTTAAGTGATAATCTAGTTTAAGTACACAAAGGCCATAGGTTCTTAAGAGCTTATCATTGAAACTTTGCTGCAGTTACCGGTACCATTCATTACTGTCTTCATTCATATTAGATTCAAGTGTTGCTGCATAATATACACATTTCTCTCTGCTTGGGATCTACAGTTACTGTGTTCCCATTGAAAAGATTTCAATGAGGCCTGTGTGCCATCTGTGTTTATATGAACTGTGTGCTGCTGCTGCTGCTGCTGCTGAGTGGGGAGCTGCTCAATATCACCACCTGGTGGACACGAAAAGTGACTGAAGTAGACCAGTAAAACAAAAGGAGTGTAATAAAAAAAGTACAAATTTTATTTTTTTTTTCATCTTTACAAAGGCCTGTTTACCCAAGTTTTTTTTTATAAACAAAATATAACAGCTTCTCATCGACCTGGACTGATGGAAAGGAAAAAAAATAAACAAAAATCACACAAATATATATAAAAAAAATGCTTGTCACCAAAAAAATGGAAAAACGGGACAAGAAAGACAAATGAAGAGACAAAAAAAAGCAGAACACAATAAACAAATGTTAAATTGCGTCACAGCAAAGAGCTTACAAAAAATAAAATGGAAACAAACAAAAAAAATCTTCCTCATCACTGATTCAGGCAGTACAGAACAGCAAGTGCTTAATATCAAATATCTCTAAACTCCACCAAAAGACAGCAGTGCTGCAACACAATGTACAGAAACATTTCAGGGCCTAATGTTTTTTTCTGACCAATAGCAAACCTCACCTTAACATCAGTCAGCAGAACACCAAACCCTTTAACAACGTGCAACTAAAAAAACAAAAAAAAACAAAACAAACAAACAAACAAAAAAAACCCATGAATATCCTCCCCTCCCTTGTTTGGCATGAAAAGTACTAATCTAACCAGATATAAAACTGATGTTGCACGCAAGACAGTTTCATACTGAACACATCAGTCATGTG